>VZUI01012456.1:0-61137 GCA_013401135.1 Cettia cetti | reverse complement strand
TTTTTTTTTTTTTTTTTTTTTTTTTTTTTTTTTTTTTTTGCCACTACCTGCTGGATCTCCTCCCTTTCAGTTTGCTGAGGCTTTTTCTGTTAGTTGGCCCATGGGCCTCCATTCCTTTGTCCTTGTATCCTACACCTTGTCTCCTTGCAGGTTTTTCATGTCTTTCAGAGGTGAAAAGGAAAGGGAGGAAATTATATAAGCATAAAAACACAATAGTTTCATATTCCTGTTTGACTGCTCCTGGGCTGCTTTCACATGTGGCAAACATACCCAGACAATTAATCTTGTGCACCAACAGGGTGTAACTGTAAAACAGTGCATGACAGATAAAGATGTATCTTCCTTCCCCATTGTGCTGTGTTTGGGGGATTTTTTGGAATCTCTGCTTTTGCTGCGTCAGGGCCAGTTACCCCATCTGGACCCCTGGTCATATTCTAGTTGATATGATAAAAGCAGATCCTCTATGTCTTATTAAAATTACATATTAGGGCATACATTCATTTTTCCCTTCTGCCTTTTTTTTTTTTTTTTTTTTTTTTTTTTTTTTTTTTTTTTTTTTTTAATGGAGAAGTAGCCAAAAATCAGAAGAAACTCATGGCTATGGAAGAAGGGTGGGAGAGAAATGGCTCACAGCACACTTGTTCTAGCAGGGCCTAAGGTGAAGTGTCACAGGTGCTGTGAGCAAGCAGGTAACAACCTGCCCATCTAGAATGCTCTCCAGAGCATGAACTGCTGAACCATTTAGGTGCTCACACTGCTACATAGGTCCTGCTTTCCCTGAGTGCCCTTGTGCCAGGGTGGAGCACTCATATAATGAGCAGATGCTGCTGCTGCAAGTGCTGGAGGCAGGAAGCCTCCAAGTACAGGAGCAGTGACTGCTCATTCGTGTGTCTCTTCTGTCTGAGCTGATGAGTTCACAGTGCTGCTCCCCTGCAGTTCTGGAATCTTATTATGCTGTCATCTCTGCAATTCTTTGTGCATCTCAGAATTTTCTGCATTCTTCCCAGTATATCTCAATTTCTCTGCATTAGAAGCACTTCTTCTATCCAGGCTTGCTATTTATGTGGAAGGGGTTTGGTTTCTGTGCAGAAGACCCTGTGGACATTAGTCCTTTGGGGACTTGAAGAGGATATACTAGATGGTCACTCCAATTTGAAAGTGACTTTGGGATAAGCTCCTTGTGCCAATTATAGACCTGTGTCTCACGGGGAATGAGAGCTGTGCAGGAGCTGTGGGCAAAGGAAAGGAGCAACACAATGGACTGGGGTTTGTTTAACATATCTGTCTGGGTTGCATAAGATTGTGCCCTGTGCAATCCATGTAAGAGCACCATCCCCCAGCATCTGATTCTTTCTCACACACTCATCCAGGGTTTTCCAGACCCACCTCTCTGGGAAACAGCCAGCCTGAGAGAAAAGACCTCAGGAGGCAGCAAGGATCCAGGCAACAGGCACTGCTGCTTATGCAATAGGCAAACATTGTAGTAAATAACATGTGTAGCTTTGTTATTAAGCTTGATCTTGTTAGGGGGGCAATAAATGTTCTCTGTGATCATTTTTCTTGTAGAATATCAACACAGGATAAAATTGTGGCTCTGGCTTTGCTCTTCCTGCTCATTAGAGCTCCATGCTGCTTCATGCCATGGCCTCAATCTGTTGCTGTTTGCCTTGACAGCTGCATGTCCCCAATTTCCTTCAGACTCATTTTGCACATGATAATGCTGGCAATTCTTGTGTTTTTCATGTCCCTTCCCCCCTTCCCCTTCTCACTTTTACAAAACCAACTTAGCAGCAAATTGTGCTTAATTTAAAAGGGATGGTTTGGGCAAGATACCTGTTTGCTGGAAACCAAAATCAGAGACATCTGGCATTCATTGACTTTTAAAAACAAAGCAATGACACAACGAAAATGCAGATACAGAGGATTTCCAGCTACTTGGAGAGGGGGGATGTTGTTTTAATACACTGAACTCAGATAGATTTGTTCTACTTGCTCCTAGCTGTTGCTCTGGGTATAGTCTGGACTGAACAACTTGTTTAATTGCATACCACTGAAAAACAGCTTTGCTTCATAAAATAACTTTTTTTTTGGCCTGTTCATCTGCTCAGAATGGCTGCTTTAAGGCCTGAAGACACTTCTAGAACCATCCCCTGAGTCACCAAACTCCACCTTTCTGCCAGAAAAAGCTTTTGTATCATATCCAGAGCCAGGTACCTACACTGTGCCTGGGGGAACTTGAGGTGGGGACGCTCCAGCCTCACTTCCAATTTCTAGGCTGATTTTTAAGGGAGGGGCCAGAGAACCACTTGGTTTGATTCGCTGGGCACACAGGTGGGAGTAAGAAATGCTTTCCAGAGCTGGTCAGACCCTGTGATGCTGAGTGGTGCCCTGCTAGCCTGGAGCTGTGAGGCAGCTGAAGCAGTCCCAATCTAATCAGTAGCTATAAAACAAAAAACCAGCCCATTCTGACACTACGAAACAGTAGAGCTTTATTTGAACTTGAAGAGAATAAATGAGTCTTTGGCATTATATGGGGAGAGGAGACTGTGCTTCTTGCTGCCAGTAGTGCATACTTTCTAATTCAAGGAGCAGCAAGGCAGATCCCATAGACAGCATCAGGCATGAACCCAAAAAAATCCTGGCTTTGCCCATGGAGAGAGTGAGAAGTTGGATCCTCTAGAACAGAGGCTACTTTATGAGGAGTCAGAAACTGGGCCACACACAAACTGGGTATGTGAGGGTAGCAGGGCACTGCTCTGTTTTTGCTGAGGGATCCCCAGGCAGGTCAGCCTGGGCCATACAGCATCTATCCCAGCAAGCAGCTGCTCACTCTGCACTGACTCCCTCGTCAGTGCATGGCAGGTTTTGTGTCAGCTGCCTCAAACTCCCCACATCTCCCCACTGCTGGCATTGGGGGAGTCTGGATCAGAATGAAACCAGAATTTTATGAAGGGCAGAAGTATAACTCTCCCCACATTTCTCTCACTTTCCTATTTGTCATTTCTGGCTGAATCCTTCACTCCTGCTGGAACTTCCCCTGGGAAGTGATTGAAAGAGCCTCAATAGTTTAATCCAAATTGCCCTCCAGTTCCCTGGTGATGTAATTAATTGAAAGCAGGATTATTACATCTCTATTCTGCTTAAAAGTATCCCCTGGCCATCAGGCTCTCCTGCTACAAGAACTAAGAGTCACTGTGCTGGCAGCCACATCCAGTATGAGCCTGGATTTCTAAGGGGATAATCCAGGAAGACATCAGGTCCCCCTGTGTGGCAGTCCCAGCCATAATCAGCCTCTCTCACAGTTGTGGGCTATTGCAGTTCAGCATCAGGAGTAGTTCCTTCCAGCATTGAAGCTTGCAGTAGCAAACTTAAACCTTTTTCCCCATAGTAATCTGCAGTGGGAGAAGCTTCCTGTGCCTCTTCTTGATGGATTTTCTTTTGAGAATTTCTATGAATCTGCTCCCCTTGCCGCAGAATTAATCACACTTAGAGATAGAAAACAGCCATGCCTTTGCTAGAGAGAATGTGCTGAAATGCAGTAAATTCCATATGAAAATATAATGTCTGATATTGGCAAACTCTAAGGAGACATAACTTGAATGAGCAAAATTCTGAGAGCTGGGTGAAGTAGGCAGAGCCTGGGATGAGAGAGAGCGAGGCTGTGGCACAGTGGGCCTCAGTTTGCCTGTTTGACAGATGAGGAAGAGGAGAACGACAACTGGAGAGCTTAGGCCTTTGATTCCTATTCCCTGTCAGAATTACTTGTGAGCAGGATAGGGAGAGGTTTAAGAATTTGCCATAAGTTCTGACCAGCAGTTCCTCCTGCCCACGCGACCCTCGGCGCTGAGAGCAGACTGTGGCAGACAATTTGCAGGTGGACTCTGAGCCAAGGCTGAGCCCCAGTTTGGCTGCTTTTCCTTAGGAGAGGGAAGGCATGTTTTGGTTTTCCTGGGCTGTCTGCAGAGCCTCTCTCTCTCTCTCTCTCTCTCCAGTCTGGGACAGGTGCCAGCCACTTCCAATGCCTTTTCCCAGTGAGTTTAATAACTCTACTTCCTTCATCCTGTCTTGAGCTCTCAAAATAGCATCCTCAGGTATGACATGACACACTCTATTGCCCTGCTGTCTGCTGCAGACAGTGTCCTCTTTCTTTCTGCTTATCCCTGTTTCAGTCTATACATAGTCCTTGGGACTGGCATCCTTTGTCATATTACAGATACCAGAGGGACCTGGGGATAAAAGGAGGCAACTCTTGCTGAGAGCACTGGAGTGTGCTGTAGAGTGCTAATGCCCACAGCACTAGGACACATTTTGGCATATCTTGGACTCTCTTAATTTAATTTAGCTACTGCACTTGCTTTGGCATTGGAGCACAGCACATCCCACAATATTTGGGTTTTACTTGAGGTGGGAGACCCCGTCCTTTTAGGCCCCCTGAAAATGGTGGGATTGTGGAGGCTATGAAGCAGTGATCACAAATCCTCCTCCTCTGTTTAACCGCTGACTCTTAGCAAAGCCAAAACTCCTGAGCATGAGTTCATTAGCCCATTGGAACGATGCTTCCTTGGCTCCTGACTTCCCTCCAAGGCTCTGGCAGCCAGACACCACCTCTGCTGCCAAGCTAAACCTTGCCATGCTGTGTGATGGGACAGGCTGCTCGGCACACAGCCAGGAATGGGCCTGTTCTCACTCAGCTGTTGAGCATCCCTGCAGGCACACTGGTTATGCCAACCTCCATCCTACAGATCTTCCACACAGGCTCATATTTCTTTTGAAGCTGCATTGTCCTTCCATCCACACCTCATGAGGAGAGGCAAACCCATGTTTGCCCCATCCTTCCCTACCAAAAAGCTGTGTCTGGACTGCTGATGCCCCATAGAGGAAGTTAAATGACCCCTTAAAGAGACTGACTGCCATGTGAACAGGCTGGCCCAACCACTGCAGAGCTCATTTGGCTGGTTTGGCCTCTTGCAGGCTCTCTAAAAGACATCTCTCCCCCACTGCTTTGTGCTTCTGCCAAGTGAGCTGTGCTGTGCTGCGTCCCTGATCTTTTCTGACATTAATTACCCTTTCCTGGCTCAGACTGCCCTGTTTGTGGCCAGGAAACCAAACTCACTTGCGCCTGGAAGCAAAGCAGGAGGGAAGAGAGAGTGTCTGCTTCCTTGGATGGCCAACTGGAATAAGCAGGTGTCTCTGAGCCCTTCCTACCCCAGGGAGAGTTGATAGAAAGCTTTGCCCACTGCAGCCCAGGCTGGACCCAGCCAACTGCTGAGCACCTGCTCTGCCTGCTGGAGTCTTTGGGAGTGAGGGTAATGGGCTCTGAATTTGTGCCCAGCATCTTCAGAAATGCACCACAGACCAGCACAAGTGCAGTGAGAAACAGCAGGAGGAGTAAACCTTGGAGGCCACCCATCTCCTTCTACAGGTGACTTTTTAGGCCACTAATTTAAAAGTTGCTTTCCTCCACTTCACCTGGGTGCCCATGGCTTCCTCCCTGTCACCTCTGAACAGCCCTACTGCAGTAGGTGACACCAGTGGGGAGGCACAGGCTCCCAGCTCCTCGTGTCATACAGCCTGTGGCAGTGTGACAACCCAAGGGTGGATGCTTCTCTAAAAACACCACTGAAGACTTTCCTGGCACCAGCCACATGCTCAGTGCCACCCACTTTCCCAGGGTGACAGTGTTCCTGTGCAGGCCAGAGCTTTGCTGGCAGAATTGAATGCTCTGAGCTTCTGGTGAGGGAGTGGAGTTCTGCTGCTGGGCTTTTGGAGACTGCCACCAACCTAAATTAGGAGCAAGAGGCTAAGTCAGGGAAAGGTAAACATGGACACTGTGTTGTTCCTGACACTTCTACAGTGCTCTGAAGTTCCCATCACACACCCAAATGAAGCAGCAGCACTTGGAGAGCTTAACTGGCAACTGCCCAGTTACAAATTCATAGTCTGTATTAACTCCTGTGCTATAAACAGACAGAAAGGAAAATCCATACTTTCCTTGTAAAGAGCAGCAGCGTTTCTCAAAAGGAACCTCTGTGTGTTTGCCACATCTTTGAGCCTGCATCCAACATAAAGGGACCCACGAGGCAGAGTTATTTCTAAAATACAGCACCATCTAGTGCTGTTCTGCAGCAGGTCACCCACCGCGTGTCCCCACCCCGGCACCCGCAGCACCGGGGTCCTCTCCTCGCTTTCCCTCCCCAGTTTAAGACTCTCTTCCTTTTGGAGTGGGCTTTGATTTGGTTCGTGTGTCAAATGGCAGTGGGTTGTCTGAGGGCTGCTTCAAGAAGTCTCTTTGTGCCTCTGTGTACTTGGAGCATTCCAACAGCCTCTTGCATAATTCATGGAGAAATTCTGTTAAAACTTCATCCAAACCCCAAATCATATGTGAAATGCAGCTGGAAACCATCTTTGTAGATTTGTGCCATTGCAAACATCCCTTCCCCCTGCTCCACCACACCTTGTATTCCTGTGTGTTAAAGCCAGGCAAAATTTCTAGTGCAGAAATCCTGGGGATGAGTGACACAAACACAGCTGTTTTTCTGGGCAGTGGCTGTATCCCTCTGCTCTGCAGAACCATAGAGGGTGATGTGCCATTGCTGAGGGTCCAAAGTGGTAAGAAAGATATTTTCTGCAAGTTAAAATTCACAGTTAAAAGCATTGTGTTTGCACTGGAAAATAAACTTCATGAGGGCTGAAAACTGCTGATCTGAAGTGTCTGTGGGATAAAGGTGGGGTTAGAAGGGATTAAAAATGCTGCAAACACCATTTGCTAGGTGTAGAAGTTGTTTGGCCAAAAGTAGAGCTGGCTGATTATTATGGAGTTAATTTCACCTCCGTTCCCACCACCCCATCATAAATAAACAATCTGAAATTGATTGGCTTTTTCCCATATGTAAAATTCAAGGTTTCAGATTACAACCAAATTCTCTTCAAGTTCGTGTATGTGGTTAAGCTGTGTAACATGGTACTAAGAGCTCCTGTAAATCAGAGCAATCTTTGTATCAAAGCAACTTTACACTCCCCTCCCCTTCCAAACCCAGGCACTATGAGGCAAAATCCTTGAGCTGCAGCAGCATGAGAGGAGAAACTAGTAGGCCAGGAAAAGCTTGCCGTGGTGCTGTGTGATTGCCTCTTGCTGCACAGACAGGTTTCCTCCTGCTTTCCCAGGGAGAAGGAATGTTGTATGAAGAAAGCAAAGTCTGGCGATAGCTTTGTCTGATGTAACTATGGGTAGGAGTTGGGATGGAAAAAGTTTGTTCTGTGGTAACCAATACCACAATGGGGGAGGATGCCTGAGAAACTCATTTCTTTCACAAGCAAGTGCGTGATACCTTTTCCCACATTTATTTGACCATTTAACCCCAAGGAAAACATATTGTTTCTTTGCACCAAGCTTTGTTATTTTCACTTTCCCAGAGGATGCAGCCAACATCAGCATGAAGGTGTGAGAATTTGGAAGCAGAACTGCTTGCTCTGTGCATAAGGGGACAGTTTCCTTTTGACACCAACAGAATCAGAACTGCAAAGTTTCTATTTTGGAGCCAGCCCTGATGGCAGTAAAAATTGTCTTTTCCAAGTCTTTTATTTATTGAATCACAAAAGCCAGCAGTGTAGGAACTTGCTTTCCACGGCTCACAGCAAAGGCAGGGTTGGAGGGTTGTTGAGGACCAGTTCTCACACACAGCTGTGCTGAGACTCCAGGAGGTTCTGATTTTGGAGACCCAGGCCACAGCCACGGATGGTGCAGCCTTGGAAATCCAGCTGGCCAAAGTGTCTTGCTACTCAGCCATCAGGAAACCCATTTTGTAGGTGTTTGTGTGGCATGTCTCTTTGGTCTTACCTCCACATGTCAAATGGGCCTCTCTTGCTGATTTTTGGCTCAAACAGGAGCTGCTGCCTCACACTGAAGCACACTGGATCTGTCTCCCATAAATGCAGTGTCTGCCCAGCAACATCCTGCCCTGAAGGAGAGAGGTTCCCAGACCCTGCCAAATATCAACATCAAGAACATGTCCCATTGAGAAAAGGCCACACAGCAGCTTCCATGTGTCAGCATTCCCACTGAGTCCTTCCAACAGGCAGCCTGAATTCAGCTGCTCACACACAGTTAGGTAAGCCAATATTCAAATAAAAACATTGGAAAATTCACCTTTCTGTGCCTCTTCTTGGCACTATCTTAGCCTTTCCTGGGTCAGTGTGGGACTATTGCCTCTCTTTGCTTCTAGACCTTTTATTTTTCCCTTTGCCAACCTAATTATGAGTGTCCCAGCTGAGAGACTTTTCCATTTCCTTCATTTGCTAGGCAACCAAATGTCTGTACATTTCCATAGGGGTCTGTAAACATCTCATGGTACATTCTTCTAATTAGAAAACAATGTCTGTAGTTGTGTTTACATTGCTATGCTTATTAAGAAGAAAATGCTGGGCTGGTTTTGTGTTATGTGCAACCTGAGATTGTACATTTGTATGCTGTTCAGAGGAGTATTTAATTGGTTTTTAAGAAATGGATCTTGGAGGTTTCTTGGTTTCTGAATCAACACAGAGAGTTTACAGCTAGTTACTGTATGAAATTACAGATCACACGTTCCTGTGATCTTTCCCTAAGTTTTTTCAACTAAAAAATGAAAGTTGAGTTAAGGAGTTAAGGCTTCAGCAATGAGTCGTCTCCCTGGGAGACACTACATGTGAGCAGGCACTAAATTTTAGGGCAGTTGGGCAGAACTAGTAACAAATATCTCAAGGTTAATATCTGTACAAAGGGGAATCAGAGGTTTCCCACACTTCTAGGATGATTCATAGTATTCTAGAAACATACAGCAGGAATCCATGAGTTCATCAATTCTGATTCTCCATGTAATACAGGCTGTAGTAATCAAAATCAAATAGAAATTAATGTCCTTTGAACTGAATATGTGTTTGAGAAAAGAGTCCAGTCTGCCTCAGGTTTCCAGTAGTGAAGAGTTGATTGCTACCTTAGTAAATTGTTCCATTTATTAGAAATGGTCACTTTATTGCTACTCTAAATTCTCTCTTCAACCCCCAGCCACCAAATCTATGTTTTGTCTGCCAGAATGAAAAGTCTTTGGTCCGTTTTGCTCATCATATTTCTGTTTCAACAGAATATAAGATCACTCTGTAACAAGAACACATTGCAGTACTGGATGCTTCTGCTTGAAACTTATTTTGTAACCTTTCAATTCAATTCTTGGCTCTTTCCTGGACGTTTTCAGTCCATGCATGTCCTGTGAAGGGTGAACCCAAGCACTGTGTGCTGCCAAATGCATCAGTACCAAGTGCAAGGCTGGGGGAATTACTCTTTGTTAGTGATAACATTACAACACCGAGTCACAGAAATGTCGCTTGGAAGGATCGTTTTTGGGGACCTGCTCACCATCCCTTGCCTTACAGAGTGAGGCAGATTTTAACTCCCTTTGACAATCTGGACCTGGCCTTGTTCTTTATGAGCCACTCTCCCAGATGGCCAAAAGCTGCAGTGTGGAGGATCACAGCTCCCCAGAAGTCCCCAGTGGGAGTCACTACAGGCACAGCCACACGGTGCTGTGCCCCTCTGCCTGCCTGTGACAGAAAGAACCTAATTCAATGCTAACCCTTAAGCAAATAGTGCCCTGACCTCCCAGTTAGCAGAGCAGCTTTTCTTGCTTATTTTATTCCCAGCACTTGAACTGCAGCACATTCCAGTTGGGTAAAAAGGCTTCGCTGTCTGGAGCATGCCGGAGTCAGGTGGTGAGCATACCAAGAGCCAGACAGGATACTGTGCTTCCTGTGAGAGTAAACACTGAGAGTCATGCAAAGCATCTTTCATTCTGGCTGGGCCTCAAGAGCCAGTACAGGCACTGGAAAGGAAGGGACTTCACAGAGACAGAGAGATTATTCTCTTCTGGCTTAAAGGCTACCTGGACTTTTAATCACATTTGAAACCCTGTATGTTTAAAGGCTGCTCACTTTGTTGGCAGAATGTACACCCAAATTTCCCCCCTATCTGCTGGGAGCTTGCAGCCTCACTCAGGCATCTGCTGTGCAGGAACACAATCAGCGTGGATGCTCTGCACCTCCTAAGTTTATATCTAAGACAACACCACGGGATAACTGAAGGAGCTCTTGGACTTTTCCCAAGTCTGTTCTTACATAAACTAAGAGAGAAAGGTAATGCTAAAGAACAGTTCAGATTTTCCCTAAGTAATTGCATCTCTGGACAGTCTTTTAAGAGCTCTGAGCATTGTTACTGCCAGGAGAGGGGCACTGGGTTTGCCCTGGTTTTAAAGACATTCAGAAGTCATAAAGAGAATGTCTAAAAGTTTCATCAAGCTTCATAAAGAGTAGAGGCAGAGTTCTTTGGCAGAAACTCTCAGATCTATTAAGCCCTCCTCAGCATTCACGTGAAAACCTAGATTCCTCCCCCAAACTTCACGGAAAACGTTTGTTAGGCTTTCAAGACACCTTCCCATGTGGTGTGGTTGTTGACATCTGAACAGACTGGAACAGATGTTGATGGTGTCCTCACTGTTGCGTTTTAGAAGCTGCACCACTCAGTCTCAAGGCCAGCCTGAATTCCAGACTGTCATAGTGAGGATGAGCACAGGAAAGCCACTGGGATCACAGTAGCCAGCAGGTTCTGCAACAGATGGTTCTAACCTTTCATCATAATGTTCAGGTGTTGTATTTTATGCTATTTTGGAGCCTCCCACTGGAGTGGGCTGGAAGGAAATCAAGCCCTGTCTAGGCATGTTTGAGCTGTGTTTCAAGAAATCCTTTCATTTCCATAAACAAGTGCAGTTGGAAATCTGGCCCTTGACTCTTGTCTGTCTTTATTCCCCATCTGTAAATAGAAATGGCAGCATAGTCTGGCTCACAGAGATATCTGAGGACAGAAATATCACCACCATGCAGGAGCAGCTCAGTTAAAACAAGTCACAAGAGCCCATGAATCCCAGTATCCACAGGCAGGTCCCAACAGGATTTTTTCATCACCTTGTGGAAGGAACATTTCAGTTTTCTGACAATCAATAAAAATGAGATTATATTCTTCAAAAAGCTTTGCCTTTCATACTGATATCCACAATGTTCATGGTGTTCAAACAGATTTTCCCAAGCTGGCCTATTATATGTGTTTTCCTAATGGAGAATTCAATATTTTCATTTTTGCTTGCAGTACTGTCTCTACATCAAATGTTGTTTTGATTTTTATAGACTCAAACTCTATTTTTAGGGTTATGTTATTCATTGAGGCTTAAAGCCAGCAGAGTCATCTTGGTAAGTCAGACTTTATGGCTATTTTCATGAGATCAGATGTAACATCAGTCCAGGCTTTTGGAAGGCAACTGCTTTTAGAGCTGCCAATTAATTTGTGAGAAGATACTGCAAGGATATTCTCTTCCTATTGTGCATTTCTTCCCTAACAAAACTAAATTGTGTTCTAATACTTTAATGCCTGGAAAGGTTTTAATATCTCTTCCCTCTTGTCTAGCAACATTTTAAGTAAAGAACCAGATAGGGACCTTTTCAACAGAAGAGACAATAGCTTAAAAACACTGTGATTTTATTTCTTTTTAGTGTTTCCAGCTGATCTGTTGATCAGTACTTCAACAATTGCTTTATTTATTGGCCATGCAGTGTTTTTAAAGTATTTTACTGCTTCTACAGTGTAAGCAGAGATCTTTGGAGAAAAGAAGGCTTGGTGGGAATGTTTTGAGGGTTGTGTCCTGCAGTGTTCTCTGTCTACTGAGGTTTTCATCATAAATCTTGGTGATATAATTCCATTTCCTAGAAATGTTCTTTTGCAGATTCCAAATTTTTTCATCAACATCAGTTGTCTGCAGTATTCCAATGAGAAGGGTATTAACATGGCAGTTTCAGCATGGGAAAATGAGGTGCTGAAGGGAGGCTCTGTCACAGAGTGTGCAAAGCATCAGTAATGGATATGGATTTCCCAGAAGAGATTCCTCCAGGGAGAAGCAGTCACAAATGGGTTGGTTTCTTAGATTCTGGGTTGTTTTCTTTTGCAATACTGTTTTCCAGGATCTCCCACCTTTTTTCCCCAGGCAGTAGGCTTGCAGTGGTGGTCCCAAGCTTCTCTGTGAGGTACCTGTGAGTTAGGAGACTTGGCACACACCCCTATGAAACATCAGTTGCTGGAACACACCCTTTTCCCTGATTTGTTATCTTAGCAAGCCCCTCACTTTGCATATCTGACCATTCCTTGCAAGTTGTTTCATTCTCCATTTGCCCTGATGTTCTTTCTGTGCTAAGTTGAGCTGAAGATCTGGAGAAGAAATTCATAGTGGTGTGAGATTAGCTGTGCCAGAAGCAATTGTTATGGCCTACAGTGGGTTTGGACATCTGTTCCAAAAAGCAAAGCTGTTTTTCCTTCAGAATCTCTCACATTACTCCAAATAGCCACATCCTTTCAAAACATACTCCTGTGCTGTTCATACTCTCCTCTGGAAACCACTGAAATCCTTTCTTTGCCTGTTGAGGGACAATCAAGGCGTGTAATCAAGAATTTGTAGAAACAGTAATAAATGCTCAACAGCTTCTGAATCTTATTCACTTGATACTTAATTGAATAAACCCCAAATTTCTAATTGCAAAAAGTAACAGAGTGGAAGCTTTAGAACTTTCTTATAAATTACAGTGCTGCTATAGCACAGGCTTATATTAATGTTTCTTCAATGCTTAAGAGAACCCCTACCTGTCCTGAAGTGGAACATGTGAAATTAATCTATTCCAATTCCTTTTGCATTATTCTCTTCCCAAGCTGGAAACCTAACTTATCTGCATCTGATCAAGTGCCAATAATGATAGTCTGTAAGCAAAAACTTACCTAAATTCCTGGCATGTTTTAGTTTCAAGATAACCAAGTACAGATTTCCAGGGTGTTTCTGTAACTGATTTTGTATTTGGTGTATATTTATAGGATACTTCTCTCGTAGGAGAGAAGAGAGAGTGGTTCAGAGTTTGGTTTTGCACCTGAATTACTGGTGTTGGCATTTACTTCCCAGTCATTTTCTTTCAGTTATGGAAAAATTATTGATAGGCTTGACAAGGAGTAGACAAACATTTTCCCTGGACACCAGGACATTTTATACCTTGGGGTTTTGCTGTTCAGTTCAGCCTTTCCCACCGTGGCCTGGGTTCAGTTTGGCTGGGTGCTGTGTGCTACGTCTTTGAGAGAGTGAATCACAAACTCCTTGAAGTCTCCAGCTAAGCCAGCAGAAGGCACAGCTGTTTATACTTTTATCTTGCTGTTTTCTTTTGCTTTGGGGTCAATCTTAAAATGAAATCTGCCTAGAGAAGCAGAGGGTAATGTGGGAGCCTTTCTGGTTCTGCACTTACTGGAATAGGTACAATCATTCACCATTCACATTTTGCCCAAAATTCAGTGAAATAGCTGAATATTTTCTAGACAGCTGCCATGTCTAATCACACTTATTTGTGTTTAAATTTTGACGTATGGTTCCCATTTCTGGGAAGCCTTCATGCTATTTAATGGATACAACATTATTTTAAAATTGTGGACACAAGCAGAAACACTGCTTGACATTAGACTGATTCTGAAACAAGGTAACCCTATTTAGAGTTAATTATGACCCCTTGAGGGAACCTGGCATAAGAAGCCCTGAGAATATTTACAAAATTGGGATGTTAGTCCAAGGAACATTTATTGGGCTTGAAATAAGCCCACATCTTTTTCTTTTTTTCTTTTTTTTTTTTCTCTCTCTCTTTCTTTTTTCTTTATTTTTTGGTGTCAGTTTGAGAGGAACAAGTATAATTGAATTGGCAAAGCGCTCTCTCTGACATTGATTTTTACAACAACTTTACCTTTTAGACAAAGTCTCACATATTATTGATTTGAAAATTCATTGTGAATGTTTTAAGGTCTGGTTTCTGTCTTCTCTGGGGAAGAGAAGGAACAACACACAAAGTAGTACAGTGTAAGGTACAGGTCAGGAGCAGAACAGTACATGCAACATTTTCCTGTTTTCAAACCCAACATTTGGCTGTATGACTTTCCAGAGTTTGTTGTTCCTCTCAACTTATTTCTCTCTGCATTTATGACAGTTATGACAGGGGCACAAGCTATCTCTAGATTCATTTATGTGTGTGCTCATGCCCACAGAGAGCTCCACCCTTCAGATGTCAGAACACTCTCTTAAGGGGAGGAAAAATAGCAAGACATTTTTGGAAAATGTTCCCTTCCTTTTGGTTTTAATTAGTGGTGCTCAGTTACACTAAAGCATTATGATTGTATGAACAGAAAGACCCCAATGATTCTTTTGAGGGGTCTTGCACCAGAGAAAGCCACATCTACAGGGGAGGCACATTTCCCTAGAGACTGAGAGTACTCAGCTGTTGGAAATGCATTTACACTTTGTCTCTCTTAAGTGTTTGTTGTCTCTGCTGCCATATTTCCCCTCTATTTTTTTTCCAGGCAATGCTAAATGTCACAGGACAGATGTTGTTTAGGTAGGCATTAGGATATGGCTTGCCAAAGTAATTCCTGACTTTGAATCACTAATTTTCTAAAGTAACACTTCCCTATGCAGTGAATCACTTGTGACTCTTACCCTTGTGACTGGGACCCCAGGATGGACCAACTCATAGACTCTGCATCCTACACAGGCTTCCCTGAGTAGCACAGCCCTGTCTCATGTTCCCATTGCCCCCTGCTCATATTTGTGGTGTTCCAGAGCTGTGTTATGTTGCATGGGCAGCCAAGGGACAGTGCAATCAGAATGAGTCTTTGTGCACTGGGGAGGTATGACATTCTGAGATAATTTCTCCAGTACAGAGCAAGAATTGATCAATACATGTGGATCCTGGAACTGAAGGGGACATCTGGGCTTGAAGAAATCCCTTCAGGCAATGCCATGCTACCTCCCAGGCCTTGCAGAGCCCACACTGTGTGCTGGGTTTATACATATATCCTGAGTTTATTCACGTTCTGGAAAGCTGCCCCAGGAATGTCTACAATCTGGCATGCAGCATATTACAGCTGCATTGCTGAAAGAACCCTCCAGCCAGCAAATCCCAGCCTGTTCCTGCACAAAGGCTCCTCTCTGTAGCTGCAGGCTCAGCTGGGGAATGGCCTCCCGTGTGCAGATGTTTGCTCACCCTGTGTCTCCATCCCAGCAAGGGCAGGATCTGCAGGCTGTGGGACTGTGGCTGTGTGCACCCACCTGCACCACCTGCAGCATCCTTTGGGGCAAAGACCCAGCAGATGGATAATTCCTCACACACTCCATGGGGATCCTTTCCTCTACTCCTTAGACTCACTTGGGAAATAGTTGACCTGGTACCCAGTACACAAAGCAGAATGAAGCCAAACCACTTTTCCTTGGTGACTCTTTGCAAGTGACCTGCCTCTGCTGTAGAGTCCATAAGAAGTACAGAGAAAAACAACAGAACATGGCCTGAGAAGAAACAGAGGAAAACTGAGCAATGTAGCCTCCCCAATTCACACATCTACCCAGATGTCCAGAGCTAAAGTAAGTCCAGAGGGCTCCTGTGTTGTTTTTTTTAAAGCTGAACAGCTCTTCTCATTAGGGATCAAGGTAATTAATTGCCTTAGCAAGGAATGGCATGCACTGCACCACATTGCTTGCAGAAGTTGCTGATGCCCAGAAGCAAAGATAATACTACATTCCCTCTATTCTCCACCCTGAGAATTCACATCAGTAACAACCCATTAGATCTCAACACTGTTTCCAAGAAATGTGGCTAAAACAGCATTTCTTTGGAGGTAACAAAAATAAATGTGACTCAAAAGAAAGCAATTTACCTAGGAAACTGAGAGCTCCAAACATCAGCATATCTCAGCTTTCTTGGGATTTTTTTTTATTTTTATTCTGCATTTCTAAATGGCATGGATTCAGTCCCCGTAGATGGGCCGTGACGGCGCACATCTGGTTTTATGGTTAAGGAAATAACTGATTGAATCAATACACTCGGCACAGCTGACTGGAGTAAATAAAAGAGGGTTTGAAGGAAGCCTTGTTTTCCCTGGATGGATGAGTCCATGTTCAGTGTTGCTGCAATTGCCCTGGAGTCTGTGAGGTGACACAAGGGGCGAAGAGCTGTCAGTGTATTTCTTACGAAATGAGCTTGCTCTCTGTCCATCATAACTTTGGTTTTGTGAGACTATGACTCTTAAAAACTGTCACTTGCTTTCTGCCAAGCTTGCCAGTCAGCAAAGGCGGAGGAGGCAGGCTGGGCCAGAAAAGTGGGACTGACCCATGAGGTAAATGGTTTCCATCTCTGGATTCTGTGATCACACCTAATGATTCTGCGTGGAGTAATTGTCAAACATGAGCTTCTTTGTTCTCACAAACCCATGGGAAAGGATGGGGGAAATTGTAGGAGAAAGCTGTGTGTCCAGAAGGGTAGCAGAGGGAGGCAGTGGGGGTTCAAACCTGGCAGCAAATCCTGACTCAGTGTAAATGAACTGCAAAACTCTGGTGGAGCCCCAGGGTTTTGGAGGCCACAGGCTCATGTTTCTCTGCTTCAACCTTTTGGGCACAATATAACTGTAAAAGCATTGGAACAAAAAAAATCTCAGTCACCTTTTGCAGCAATGGGGCAGTCAGAGAATAGCACCTGAAGAGTTTGTGGGGGTGCACGATGGACCTGACCTCTCTGGATGATCTCCTGGGTGGGCAAAGGCTACAAGCACCAGTTTACAGCTCCTTGTCTGCCAGATGTGTGTGAGAATCCCACAGCCAGAGCAACTGGCTGGCTGTAACCATTCCAAGAACTTACCTTTAAGCTGATAATTGGGGGTAAGACACAGATCTTTTACAAATACCTCAGTTTTATTTGTTGCCTTTGTTCTCCTTGTGCAGACCATACACAGAGTTTTTCAGGCCCCTGTTTTCTCTTGAAGCCCACATTGATCACAGCTGGAAAGTTACCATCCTAGGAATGGCTTTTCCCAGGCAGTGGGAAAGTTATTTTCTTAGGCACCTCATTGTCACTTCATATTCTGGGGAACTACTTCAGAGCAGGATCTGTTAGCTTTATGACAAATCCCTTTATTTACATGGAGGGATGGCAGTTTTGGGTTTATCCTTCTAAAAAATTGCAAGGAACAGGCCTGCAAACAAAATTGCTGGTGCAGGATTCATTCCAAGCTATCCCCAGGGCTGTTTATCTCCCAGCTCTCCCTGCTGCAGCCCAGATCTCTTCCTACAGATGCAAATCGCACCTCGGGTTTTATCTTCTAACCAGTTCTCTCTGAGGAGTCAGGACTGTATTGAAATGTGCAGGTTGCTGTAAGAAGACTGAGTTGATGCCATTTAGTAATACCTTCTTCTCCTTTAGCAGGGAATTTGGCTCTGGACAGAGACATGGAGGAGATGTCTGACAGATTTACACCATGGAGAGCAGCCCTTGCTTGGTGAGTGACCTTGGCAAAGGAGGGGTGGTCACTGTTCTCCTTGTGGCTGCTTTGGGGACGTTAGTTTTGATCTCCTTCCTACGGCCTCTCTGCTACTAAGCCTTCCCTCTGCATCTCTGCTCAGAGTGTTTGGCCCAGCATTAAGAGAATGTGCCTGCTCTTAATGGAATTGTGTTTCTGAGTGACATGGAAGGAGTTTTCCAAACTCTGCTAGTATTTCAGTGCGTGATCTGGAGCAAAACAGGCTGCCCTGCTGCACTTCAATTGATTGCTCCTGAATAAAGTGGACCCTTAATGCCTGTCCACAGGGGCGTTAAGAAATGTAAAAAGTATTTGTAAATTAAAATGCCTGAATGAAAGGCTCTGGTATGTGTAATCATAGAATATCACATTAAGTAGGAAGGCAAATGTCAGGGGAGTTCCTGGCATTCCATGGAGCCTAGCTTGTCTCGCATAAATAGATTTAATAAGCTCTGCTAGAATTGAAGACAGGTTACATTTAAGCATATTTATTTGAATTTACATAAGTATACATCAAAGAGAAAATAATGCAGGTTCTCAGTTACTTCAGTCTAGTTTTTGATAGTTAATACTTCATCCCTTCCAGCATATCATAAAGTTCCTTTTCATGGTCTCAGAAGAGCATAAGGAATTGAGTGAAAGGAGCTGAGCTTGTTACTCTGTGTGACTGTCTGGGGGTTCAGGGTAGAGCTCTGTCTGTGTTTCATTGTTTTCCTCCTGTTCTTGCTATGCCTAACTCTCCAGAACCCTGAGAAAGATAAATGACAAAGCCCATCAGAAGAGTGATACATGATTTAGCTTTTCCATTCAGGACTAAGCAGGGACATGGTGAATGCAGAGGGAACTGCTGCTTTTGGAACAGGTGATCACTCAGTGGTCAGTGCAGGGATGACCCCTTTAGCTGTATTTCATGCTCTTGGTGTGTGTGAGAGCAGAAGGCCTGTGCTGTGTAATCAGGGAGCTGGGAGTTATTAATGAACAGGAGATGAGGTGGCTTCCTGGTGTCCCAGGGAAGCTGGGTGCCAAAGGGACCCTGGAGCACAGGTACCTGCCTGAACACTGTCCCCAGCAGCAGGAGGCTCAGTCCAGCAGCCTGTCCTGCTTGCTGAGTGCTGTGTAGAAAACACTTGCATGTAAGTATTTCTGTCAGAAAAAGACACATGAGTCTCTCTCTCTCACTGTAAATGTCCAGAGGCCAATAATTTAATTTTCCTGTGCCTCATTTCCCCAGCCAATAAAATGGGGCTGCTCGTCCTGCTCCCCTCTACTTACACAAAGCTTTATCCCTGCTGACAGTGAGCATTATGCTGCAAGAACCAACCCTTAGCACAGCCAGCTTGTGTATCTTGGGTGACCTGGTCTCATCCAAAAAGCCAAGAAGAGCCCTTGGCAATCACAGTTGGAACTTAAAGGCCAGTCTGTGGTCAGAAACAAGAGCATGTTTTGTTCACACACAGCCAACTCTGCCAGCTGTTTCCACACTTTAGCAAGTGTTTCCTGTTCAAACAGAAGATGGCTGATGGGAACTGAACCAGATACAGCCATTCCAGCTAACAGCAAAGAGTTACACCCACGGAGAAGTTGAAAAAGATGTTAGATGTCTCCAATGCAGTATTTACCAAATTACCAGATGTTTGGAATCCCTTAAGTCATCTAACAGACCTTTGCAAGGCAATGTTACTCTTGAGTGTCATGGCTCTCCTGAAACAGCACTAAAGTGAACTAATTTTAGCCTTGAATTATGAGATTTTTCTCTAACAGAAGGTGTCCCCGAGGATATGAGGGTAGATTTTTATTTCCAAAACGTTGCCTTTGTATATTTTAAATGGATCATCTGGATGAAGTTCTAATGGCTGGTTCAGACTGTCTGATTTATAGCAACAGCTGTTCACCTTTGTAAATGGGGAGATTCTTGGAGATACAGAACACATTTATGAACATGATATTCCACACCATAGGTCAGGTTTTCTTGCCTCATTTTTTCACAGGTGTAAATCCAGATAGGCTTCTGTGAAGTCAATGAAATTGTTCCATGAAAGGCGTGAAAATCAGGCTGCAGGAAATGGCAGAGCAGTTATTTCTTTCTCCAGTAGACTGAATTTTAGAACCCATAGCAATTGGAGGTGATTAAGGTTGAGAAATGTACCTAAGGAGTGATAGGGTGTTCCTGCTGAGTGAATGGGAAAAATGTGAATGCTTGCATGATACCTGGGGAGCCATTTCTTCATATGACTAAAAAAGATGGCAATCAGAAATGCCAAAATTAGGAAGTAAAAAATAAAAGACTAATGAGAGGGGAGATACCATGGACCTTTTCAATATTTTAATCTCTATATTTCAAAAGGTAAGATTCCTACTTCTTGAAACTTCCTGCAAGAATTTCTTTGATTGTCAGTGTTGAAGTCTGGAAAAATAGTTGAACATTCTGGGTTTAAAAAAAAAAAAAAATTGATACTGCTTTCAGACAGGTGGATCAATATATTTTTTTCATCTTCAGATATTTTTATTTCTTTATCTACGCTTTGCCAGGAAAAAAAAGCTTCAGAATTTCCCATTACATTTTCTTGTTGTGACTGAGCAGATGCTTTTGTGTTTTGCTTGAAAATTTGTAGCTCTTTTACAAAAAGAAAAGTTAAGTTACTTCAGACATTATAGAAGCTCCAGCTCAAGCTTATCTTTGAGGAGTTGCTTATGCTTTCTTAGGTGTTGCTGGAGAATTAGCATCCAAATGAACAATCAAGGCCATATAACTACTATTACCAAACCTGCTGTATTTCACACATTTGCACTCTCTTTACCTCCAGCTACTCAATCCATCTCTGTGTCTCCATATAATACTCTTAGAGCTGAGCTGTTGATGCCAGCTCAGATTTAAAATGCCATGATGATTAAGTATCCTCCATAACCCACTAAATGGAATAAATAACATTATTAATTCAGTATGCAATTGTCTGGCTAACAACACTGAGCTTAATATTTAATACAGCATAATGGATCTGATTTCCAGCTACTAGATGCTGTCCCTTAACTTGCCTCTCCAGTCATCACTATTTGCTTAAAATATTGTTCCAGCTGAAGTGCAGCAGGAAAATTCCTCCATAAAACTGAGGCAGAAATGAGACATGAGAAACTGTTTTGTGTTCCTGGGGGAAGCTCTCAGGGCTCCAGCCCTGACAGGAGTACAGGCGTGGGCTGTGTTGTCATGTCAAAACTGTGGTACCCCAGCCATTCTCCTGAGTGCACATAAAGTGTTGTTTCCCATTTGGATCATGGTGGCCACAAGGTCCTGGAGAAGAAACAAGAACAAAAGGTGCCTGAGCTCCACTGACAGCAGTGTAGGCCCCAAAGGATCTGCTAGAGGTAGTGCTGTTCCTTTGGATGGATATTTGTTTGGCAGAGTTATGATGTGCAATCAAAAAACGGAGTTAAATCAAAGACCTGGGACTCTTCCCAAAATAAAATCAATGGGAAGAATTCACCCTGGTATCTTTTAAGCAGTCTGGATACAAAGCAAATTGTTCAGAGCTGGATACTGCCTGCCAAAACCTGCAGCTTTATTCATCTGAAATATTCCAGCCTAGGAAAAGGCAATTCAGGACTATTCTCTGTTTTGTCTGGTTTAGATCTCCAACTCCCAAGGGCAGGGGCTGCCTTGCAATGCCTGACACTGGGGCCTTAATGCTGGTCCAGCTCATCCAGTGCAGGAATAATGAAGTGAGCTCCTTGCAGTAATTTGGTCTTGCTCTGTAGGCCTGGGCAATAGGCAGTCATTTTAAGACCTCAGAGATTTGGCTTCCAGAATACCTGATGATGGAGTTTTATAGCCAGTTTTACTACTGCTGAGTTGTTGTTAGCAGAGAACTAATTTGAATGCATGAATATTTGGAAAACACAGTTTATATCACCTGGCAAATTTATGCTTCAGCTTGTTATCCAATCCAGTGCTAGAAACAGGATGATTTGTAGGATGTCCATGGCCAATCACAAGAATTTCTTTGTAAAGGTTCAAAATTCCATCTGAAATCAGAGTGGAGGGGTTTTTAAATGCCAGTTTATTTTCAGAATTGACCTGGATTTGCACAGAACTAGCACTGCAAACGCAAAAACCACTGGAAGTGTAACTGGGAAGAGAACAGAGCAAGCTTCTCAAGGAGTTTTTTCCTTGAAAACAGGCAAGGAATTAGATATTGTTGCTTCAAATATCTAATGAACAAAGGAGGAAAACATGAACCTGGGAGCTGGCAAGACAGTCAGGTCAAGTGTCTGCTGGCATTATTATGATCCAAACCACTGGGCCTATTACAAAAAGGATTTTGCCATTGGTTATTCTGGAACCAGGCTGTGATGTGAGAATTCTCCTGTGTCAAAACATGCCTGAACTGACTTTCACTGCTGGACATCCATGTCTTTGCTCTCAATGCAAATTAATTCTTAACAAGGTTCCAATGGAGCTTTGTTCTTTGATAAAGGTATTTTAAATCTCTTAGGTAAGGTTCTCTATGCAGAGAAAGGAAATTTGAGATGTTTAGTTCTTTCATATTTCCTTCCCTTTATCACAGAAGGTACCAGAAAGCTGGCAGTTTGGTACCAAGGGTCTGATCCAACCTGAGCTCCTGGAAAACCCTGTAACTTCAGTGGGATTTTTTATGGAGGAATCCTGATTAGAACACTCAGATTAGCCCTTGGTTGTAATGTAAATACACAAAGAAGTTGCAAGGAAGATACAAGTGCCTCTTCCTTGGAAGACCTTTATCCTTTCTGCTTAAGGATTTCTAAACATACAACACCATGCCCTAATTGCTTACAAATTACTGGGTTACCACAGATGCTTGCACTGGAGGTGTCAGGAGATGCTGGTGGTTTTTGGGGTTTTTTTTGGTTATGATAACAAAGTGCATGTTCACAGCCACATCCTCTCCATAAAGGGACATAACACCCAGAAAACTCTTACATTTCTGGTTGTTCCAGAGATTCTGGGTTTTGCTGCTGTACCACCATGTATCTTAACAGTGTCTCAGAAACAGCTTTATACTGCTGGTCTCTAAAACCCCAAGGAAACCCTATTCTGCAGCCAGCACTAAGGGGTACAGAAATCCATCAGGATTTCAGTTCAGGGCATACCTGGGAAACATGAGCATGATGCAGTGTTCCTTGTGCCTGGCTTGTTCCTTGTACAGCCAAATTGAACTCTGTTAAAAGTACTATCCATCACTACCAGCAGCTTTCCTCTACTCTTCTCATGTGCCCTCTCCACTGCTGTCTGTGTTTACAGTCCCAAATGCAGCCAAGGGCCAGAATTGTTCCACAATGTGTTCATGCATTGCCTTGGATGAGAGATGGTAGAATGGTGCCACTATTTTTCCAAGTATTGAGAACTTTTCAGCAAGCCCTGTCTGGTCGCTGTGGTGAGGTCAAAGCATTGGCACAGACAAATTCAAAGATGTCTTGCACCGTTTCTCAATGTCTGTGGTTGGTTGGTTGTCTTTTAAAGTGTCAGCTCTTCCTGCAGAATGGAAACAACAAGGTTTTGTCTAGGAAACATCCAAATTCCTTTTCATTTTGACCCTTGTGAAACCTCTTGAAATCTTCCAGATGAAAAACAGAGAACTCCCCAAGCTTGAGTATGTGTATTTGTTGGTACTTCACAACTGCTGAGGGCTAAAATGTACAAGGAAGTCCAGGGATCTGGTAGGGTGCAATGGTAGATGAAGATGCAGCAGCGTGTTGCTTTGAGCCCTCTCCTACTGCCCTCCAAAAGAAGCTCAATGGCAAATTTGTCTTCCAAGCCACAAATTAGAAAATGCAGTGCTTCGTGTTTCCTGTACTTTACTGTAAGTTTACTGTAGTTGATCAGGTTAATTCATCTTGGCTCTGCTTATTAGAATGCTCCCTGGTATAAATTCTCAGAGGAAAAACCACCTGTTTTTCCAATCTGCTGCAATATCTACATTTAAAAGAGGGGAATATTGTATGGAGTCCTGCTCCTGTTCTGAATTGCCTCCCTGTATTGGGATGACAATTTTGCCACGTCCCAGTCAATCTTTTATAGGTGCAGAAACTACAAGAAAGTCCCTGGAGTGGCAATTTGGTGAGAGCTCTTTTACCATTAGGGCTGCATTATAGAGCAGTTTGTCCACTGCTTTTTTCAGAGTCACACTGATCTCCACTGAAAGCTAAGCAAGGGAAAATCCCAGGCCAGATGGGCTGAAGGAGCTTTTTGTACCTGCAAGGCTGAGGGAAGCAGTGGATGAACTGGATCTGAGTTCCTGCTTTAAAGATTTTCCCATATAATGAAAGCTTTCAGGTCTGCTCAGAGGGCAGGACACTGCACCACTGGATTTGCTCCTAATACATCCTGGCTTGGTTCTTTTGAAGGACAGCAAGAGCAAATGTCTCAGAGCATCTCTAGGACATGTGGGGCTCCTTATCTCCCTGAAAGTAAGAGGTTGTCTGCTTAACAATCTGTGCATGTGACATGGCAATTACATTGGCCTGTGGCACTACTGGGTTCTTTTATGAGCCACAGGAATGAAGAGTTCTGTGCCATGCAGGTCACTGGGGTCCAGTTGGTTGTGTCAGCAGCCTATCTCAAAGAACAGCAACAGATGACATTCCAGTGGAAACTCCTTTACAAGGAAATACTTCTCATTCCAGATGTTTGGGATTTTTCTGCATATTTGTAAAGTAAAAATGTTCCTTTAGGACTTGGCCAGCATAATTATCCATACAAGATTTTTACTTTTAAACTGTACTCAGTTCTTTGTGAGTGTTGTTTGTTGTCCACACTAGAGCCTGGAAGTCCTTGCTGGTGACAGGAGAAATTGAACTTGCAATGATTCAATCTCGCAATGTGCTGGTAGCAGTTTAAGTGATTTGTGTACTCCTATTAAGCAAGTGACAGAGCCAGTATTTCTCTTCTCCCATCTTCCACTTCAATCATAGCTTACTGCAGTGAAAAACTTGCTTGTTTTGTCCCTGAGAAGGCTGGGGAAAAGGGTTTGTGTTTCTGCTTGCTTAATTGGGAAAAGGGATTTTATGTGGCTCCCTGCACTTGCTGCCCTTATTACACGAATTATTCCTCTATAGATTTGAGAGCATCCTCTGAGCAGTGAGTCATAAGACACAGCAGACTTCCCTGGAGAGGCAGATGCAGACAGCCTTATCCAGAGCATCAGCTGTGCCTTTCTTCTCTTTTCACAGACAAAGCAAAGGCCCACAGGGGCATCCTGCCTCTCTGCAAGTGCAGAGCTTTGTCTTTTAAGATCAGCTACCTAAGGACATATCTGTTTTTCAATCTATTTGGATGAGATTTTGTTTCTTTCCACAGACAATACCCATTTCTGCCTTAAAATCATCACTATTACCCTACTGCATGACTTAAAACTTTATTGTCCATTTCAGGAGATACTTCCCTTAATCCTTTGCCTGTCCAGGGTACCAACGCTCAACTTCTCCACGTGGTTGCTGTGAATTTGGCCAAGGGGTATTTCAAGAGATGCATAGGACAGAGTCTGAGGGCTGGAGAAACGGGAACAGTATCAGAACTCAGATATCCTTTCTCTTGGTTTAGCACATTTGCCAGTGTACAGCAGCCAGACATGGTTTCTCCCTGCCCACAGACCCAGAGCATCAGCACAAACATCTCAGTAAATCCCATTCTTTGCACAGCATTTCAAAAGTGTCCTCAATGTCATGGGAAATTGGCCCTGCATGTGTCCAGAAGGGGAAGGTTCTGGCTGGATCACACATTCAGCCCCTGCCTTTGCTCATTTGCACTGGCTTCTGCACACACTGATGGGCTTGAAAAGCTCCCCAGTCCCCACTCCCCCAGTGTCCTTCTCTTGTGCTGGGCAGACAGGAGGGTCAGGAGAGACTGGTTCCTTTGAGGGGGAGAGCTGGAGTGCAAAATGAGCAGCCCACAACCCCCAGCTGGCAGTACTTCATTCAGGAACACTTCTCTCTCCACAGGAGCTGGTCTGCTCTCTTTATCCACCCTCTGACATGATCCTATATCCAGGCACTTAAGAAGAAGAAAAAAGCAGCAAAACTGAAAGCTGCTATTTTTAAACTCTGCCCTTGGCTCTTTGCAGCAGTCTGCTTTCCTCCCTGTGATTCAGTGTTCTTTTGAAAACTAGGCACCAGGGCCCTGTGGTTTCCTGGTACTTGGAACATAAAATCTCCTAATTCTTCTCTCACAGCAAGCTTCAGAGGCCAGGGAGTGATTGATATTTTCTATCGCTTCATTAATAGTCACGGCACAGTAGTTTCCTAATCTGTTTTTGCACTGCTTTTTATTTTGAATAATTTGTCCTCAGCCCTCCATGTCATACAAAGCGACTGCTGTTTGCTCCCCTCCTGGAGCAAACTGGTGGGGAGAGACCTCCTTCAGGAGCTGGGAAGTTGTGGGTCCTGCCTCAAGGAGCTTCCCCATGTTTGTTTTAATAAGCTTGGCAAATATCCTGAGGATATGTCTCAGAGTGATCAAAATCCTTGGGAAGGGAGAATTCAGCCTAATTCCTGGGAGTCTCTGTTTACCTCCGTCACTGTGCACAGTGAGAAAGTTTGTGCCATAATCCATTTTCCCAGCTTCATGGCCAACCTTGGATCTCCCCTTCTTCAGACTGGGCCTGCTTTGGAGTCCTCTGCAACAAAGGCAACCCACCCATCCCACAGAGGTAAACAGGATTAATCTGTTTGGCATCAGCATGAAGAATCTGCAGTGTCTGAACCGTTTTTCCATACTTCTTACATACTTCCACCAATCAATTCTAGGCCAGGGAACTACAAGTTTAAAACCTGGATATTAGACCTCCTTTTGTGGTGAATAAGGTGCTCAGTGCATGGGAACTAAGGAAATCCCTGGCAAAGAAAGGAAAACCTGGGATATCTCCTGCTGACCATGCCCATACCCACCACATCTTCAGGGATAAAGCTATACTGGATAAAGGCAGAAAATGCAGTGGGACCCCCACAAAGGAGGTGAGAGAAAACAGGATTTGGGGCCAGTTGTTGTGAGCCAGCTCCTCGCTGCCACACTACCTTGTAAACACCTGGAAGCTTTACCTGTAAATGAGCTGCTGTCCCAGCTGAAACAATGCACTGTGCAGCTGGGACTCTCTGGCATGACTGCAGTAATCCTGAACTCGCTGTAAATTGCTTTTTCATTCAACCCAACTTGGAAAAAGGCAGACAGGCTGTAGTCTAAACACCCCAAGAGTCTGTATTTGCTTTGTTCCAGCACACTCTGCTCTCCTGTGATTTAAAACAATATGTCTTTGTGCTTATCTTCTGGGCTTGGCAAGGCAATTTTTACCTCTGAGTTTTTGCCTCAACAGGAGAAATTGCTGTCTAACAGATCCTTTGTGGACTTCTGACCAAAATCATCCAGTGCAACACATGGTAAGTCATTCAATGTTTTATAAACTCAGACCTTCAGCTATATCTATTTATGGTGGAAACTGGCGTATCAATCGTTTCTTTTTGGTTACAAGAATAATGAATTCTGGCTTATGTTTTTATGACATCTCAGTTTGGGTTTCTCCAGCCCTTTCTTAGATTATAATGCCTTTGACTTTACATTTGTTCCTTCTGCTGCCTGCCACAGCAGCTTAGCACTGTGGTGTGTCAGCAAAGGAAGAATCTCAGCCACATTCCCCTTGCTCCAAAACACACAGGCCCTTATTATTTATGTTAAGGTTTGTGCCCTGATGTGACACGTGGCAACAGCGTGTGAGGATGTGGCTTTGGATGATCCTGTCACTGCACTGATGTATCCATTCTTAGTCATGTCCTCCTCTGAAGCAAAAAAGGGGTGAGACAGTGGATAAATGAGTATGACTTGTGGGGTGGCTTTGTTTAAGTTCTCTTGGTCTAGCACTTGAGTGATGCCTGCAGTGGAGACTAGTTGGGATTTATTGCAACCTCAGCATGTGGGAGGGTTCCATTACACCTTGCAGTGGGCTGGAGAACTCAGAGCAAGCCCAGAAGCCCAGAGGACTCCAAGGATGAAAGCAAGAAAGATGCACCCCTGTTCCTAGCTGAGCTTTCAAACTTTGTTTCCAGCGTAGCATTTTAGGAGATCCGTAAAGAACAATGGCAAAAGTCACATGGTTTAAAATGTGCCCCTCAAACACAAGAATTATCATCTTCAGTAAGTCCACCAGTAAAAAAATTTGCCCCAGGACAGAATTGAGCCTCATATATTGACACAGTAACATCAAACATGAGCTGTCTCTTAAAAGCAGAATGTGGAGTTATCAGAGACAAAACAAGACTTGGACATTGGCAAGGAAGCACTCCATGCCTGACTGAGCTAACCTTTCCTAATTGCAACCAGAGAGCTGTGCAGGAGTTTTAAAATTTTGCCTTTTTTTCAAATCATAGCAATGTGCCCCTATGAAAGGTATTTCCCTTATTGTTCATTCCTCAGAATAATTACTAACTAGAAGCACTGAAAATATCTCCTCAGTTCCTCTTCTTTTTGATGTGTTACCATTTCAGCTCTGTAGCCATCCTGCTCTTGGATTAACCAAGCAGAGATAGTCAGAACTCTGCAGTGCTCAGAGTTGGGACAGGGGTGGGTATTCTGGCATGGAGTTGGTGTTAACCCATGGCCTTCATGTTTCCTGTTGGATTTACTGTTTTGCACTTGGGATAAACCCCTCCCTTCTAACTGGCAGATTCCTGCATTTCTGAGTTCTGCCTAGTAGCAGAATTGGACTGAGCAAAATACCACGGGAAAGATGATGCTGAAAGAAGTATTTATTAACTCTATTACCAGATGCAGAATGGTAGGCAACATATCCAGCCCAGACATATCTAACCAAATTTAAATGAAGGTCATGAATCAGCAGAGGTCCAACAGAGATTTTCTGACTACATGCCCAACAAATGTGCTTTTTCCTGACCATATCCTATCTCAAATGTACATGTTGCCTTACTGAACTCAACATTTTTCTCTTCCAATCACCCCTGTTGAAATTCGGTGAGGTGCTAAGGAGCCAAATGCTTATGGTTCCAAAGAGAATAAGGAGTTTTAAAAGTTTCAACTTGGGAAAGTCTGAATCTTGAAAGACCAAGCTTTTCAGCAAGTATTTTCCACCTGGAAGTTTGTGTCGTGCAGTACCTGGGGATGGTTCTGCCAAGTCACCTTGGACATGCAGCAGTGAGGTCTTTGGTCCAAAGTCTCCTGGAAGTGCATGGCAGTTTGCCCAAGAACAGGGATGGGCAGTTTCTCTCTCTTTTGATTTCAAAAGGTAGCAAAACCAACATGACAAGCTAAAGAACATGTCCCATCCCACTGCTCTGTGTGCATGCTTATCTTTAATGATGTGCTTTTAAGGATCTTGGCTAAGAACCAAGAGCTTTGAATATTCACTCATACAGAATAATTGTATTTAACCTATGCTGTCAGTTCACACCGTATCATCTTCAAGAATAATAAATAAGCAGTCAGCATTCTTCCAGTAACCTCTCACTATTCAGTACCAGGAGGTGAGGGGACATGTGCCTCCCCAGGCATCAGGTACGCCCTGGGGGTGGTGGGAGGGCTTAGTTTGGGTTTTACACTTGACGGTAGCAGTGGGGGGATGAAGTTAAAATGCAATCATTCTGAGTCAAACAGTAAGGCCTAGGAAAACAGATGTGGGATGTGTGCCATGAGCCAAGATCAACTTCACAAAACTCAAAAGATTACTTCTACAAAAACTGGAGGGGGGGGTGTGGAATTATCCAGTCAGGATTGTGATGGATGGGGGCAAGGAAATAGCTCAGGAAAGTCAAACAACAGAATCTGCAGCACAAAAATGTTAACTTTGTGGTGTTGTTATTTTGTCATAGGTAGAAAATTCTTTCAATAGGATATGAAGGGTATTAGTATCTTCCTCTGACATAAAATGGGGGAATAGAGGCTTTTATTTCTTTGAACTTCTTCTGCACAATCTCAAGAGCAAAACTGCCTTTCTTTTTAAAATCCTGAGCATATAGGACTAATCAAAGTACAACACTTTGGGACCACTGAGCTCACCCCAAGTATTGCAAACCAGCTGGGCACTAGATTGTATTTACCTCTTTTGCTTCTGGCCTACCTTCTGCATCCAGGTTGTTTCTTAAGATGCTGCTCTGCATCAGGTGTCTCACTGTATTGGGTCTTACAGCTCTGTGGAAGAATGGCCAGGGAGACAAAGCACTTCCCAGCTCAGCTGTGAGCACAATTCTGGCTGCTGCATCTTGTCCAGGGTGAGAGGAGGGGAGATCCCTGTGCATCCCTAAGCCCTGGGCTCCTGGGGCTCCAGGCAAGAGGCTCAGAATGAGTTTTGTTTTACTCTCTGTGAGCCTAGAAATCCTTTGGACTTGACTGCAGGCTGTAAAACACGCTGGGGAGACACTGGCTTCTAGTTGTTTGTCTCCAGAGGTAAACCACTGTTCATACAATCCTAGCCTCCAGCTCTTAGGATGAAATCCCCTTTCTGTGCCAGAAAAGCAGCAGCTTCAGCCTACAGAGAGCTCATTTGCCATGGTTGTGCTGTGGGCTTATTTTCCTCCACAGTAGCACCGGTGTCTGGCTGGAAACCATGGCAGATGAGGCTCTGCGGGCTCAGTAAAGCCCTCCATCCCTCACCAGAATGCAAGGCAAAAGAGCTGCATCTCTAATGGACAGGCTCATATCTCCCTCTGAGGAGAACCATTACAAAAATATTTCCCAGATTATTTGGCTGGGCATTTCACAAAACTATCCAGTTTCATGATGCTAATTTTCCCATTGTCTAGACAGTTGCAAATCCAGACAGCATTATCAGTGTGAACCTACTGCACGCACACAGACACACAAAAGCCCATTTTTCTGCCCATCGCTTTTCCAGGTATGTTCTTGCTCATGGTGGTAATCTTCTGAATTTCTCCAAAGTGCCTGGACAAATCCCATAGGGATCCCATTCCTCTCACAAGGCTGGCATTTGGTTCAAGCAACTCTGAACTGTGTGGATGCTCTGAAGGTTGAACTGGAGAGAGGATCTGGCCCCTCGCTGCCTACGCTCTCCTGCAAGAAAAACAAACTGTGCTCAGGGTTGGACAGTGCTGTGAGCCAAACCTGGACATCCCTCCTTGGGACAATCTCCTGCCACAGTGGTGTTCCAGGGGTGAAAATGTTCTTTTGTGGGTTGCATGCTGGAAGTGCTCATGGAAAGACACTCTGGGGCTGTAGGATGTAGATGAGGCCCTGCCAGTCTCTCCTGACAATAAAAAGGTCTGTGGGCATTTGTTCCCTCTGTCTGGCTTGAAATGTTAAGACCTGTGTGGAGGAACAACACATTCTTGTTCTGCACAGCAGGGGTGCCAGCCCACATTCGAAGTCAGGCTACAGCACCTTCCCCAGACTTTGGCATAATCAGTGCCTGTATTTATAGCTCCTCTGTAATGCCAAGGAGCAAAAACACAGCAGGAGCAGGAGCTGTATTTACAAATAACTTCTGAATGAAGATGCTTAGCCAGCAGCAGCATTTCCTGTTGTTTCTCTTCTCTAACTTGCTAAATTCTTCACCTTCTTCCCAGGCCTCTTTCCATATGTGTGTAGTTTTCCTGGCCCACTGAAGTGGGGGTATCCCCTGGGCTGTACCTGGCTCTGTCCATGTTTCTGGGCAAGGCCCATGTGAAATATGAAGGGCTTGCCTGCAGCACCCTTCCAGCTTTTTTGGAGAGTGCAGGGAATCACCCTGTGCTTGTGGAAGGTGAATCTTGCCAAGAAGCTCTTGACTGTGTGTGGGTTTACCAGAGTGACTGAGACAGCAATATTGTTCTACTAATGAGAGTCCAGGACTTGCAATGTCTGAACAGCAATGACTTTGGTCTTTCCCTGGTGAGGGCTCCACCCAGGCTGGGTGATTTGTTTCCATGAGTCCCTATGGGCTCCTAAAGGTGAACAAAAGGGAAGGAACTAAAATAACCACAACGTGGTGGTTTCATCTTCTGACTCAGAGGTATCTGTTACCAGAGCCTGGGAGGTGCAGGCAGAGAGAACCCGATGGGATCTGAGCAGTGCTGAGATAATGTCCCAGACAGCCAGTCCATGCAGGAGTGGAGGAGGAAGAGGGCAGTTCTAGGTCAAAATCTGTGAGGCTTTGCAGTGAAAGTGTTGGGAAGGGAGGGCTGGAAACGTTCTTTCTTCCTCCAGGATAGCTGTGGTCTGTTCCCCAGCTGAACTCTCACTCTTTGTCTGCTCATCTTCCATCTTCCTTCTGCCAGCTGGGTTTGTTTTGCAAACTCAAATCTGATCTCCTTTGTTTGTCCTGTGTGTCTTGCTCAGTTTTCAAGACTCCAAGTTTCCACCATATACACTTTAGAGCGAAGCATCCTACTTGCCCCTTTGTGACTAAAAAGGGAAAGTATTGTGGCTCTAATAATAGCAGAAACCTTCTAGTCCAAAGTATTTTGCAGAGGACTGGTTACATCAGCAACTTTATTACTGCAACTCTCATTGTGACATTTGACTTATTGAAAACTGAAAGATTCAGCCCCATTCAAGTTTTATGTCCATGGAACACACCCAGCTCTAGGGCAGTGGCCATGTTTGCCAGAACAATGTTAGCATGAACAGAGAGAGTGTTTCTGAATCTCTGTATCAGAGCAAAACACAAGAACTTGGTTAGATTTTTAGATTTGAAATGCCCTTTCGTATTTTGTGATGCCTGGGAAACACATGTGATTGGTTATTCTTTTTCCTTCTGACAGAATGAGGAGAGCAGACATCTACATAAATTTTCTTGGAACAGGTTTGCAGATGAGTCTCTGATGAACTTTACTTGAAACCACACTAACATCCCTCTGCAGGCCAGAAACACATATCAGGCCCTGAGATTTGAGGGGTTGTCCTGCTCTGCCACAGCCCTCTGGCACACTCCAGAGTCACTGGCTTCAGTGGAGTGAGAAGGAATTATTTACCCAATACTGATTGCATTGGAAGGATGTGAACTTAAGAAATGTTTGAGTAACAGGTGGCCAACAAAGGTCACCAGAAAGACAGGTCCAAAGGCAAAGCTTTTTTAACAGGTGTGCACAGCCACTGTTGAAAGAGACTGTAGTAACAATTTCTAAGGTTATGGATATCCCTGAGGAAACCCCCTCTTGGCAGCAGCCTGGCCTTATGTTTCTCATCAATTGTAGCTTTGTCTCTTCTCAAGCCCCCCACTGCAAACAACTGGCTGAGACAAGATGAATGGAAAACATTGCCTGTGCTAGAGAGGTAATGGCAAATCTCATGCCAGGAGGAATAATAAACAGGAGATCATTGATATAACTGTGCTAGTCTCGATAGGTTTTCCACCAGGCATGTGGAAGCACCTATAAAGGAGGCATTGTCTGCACTGTCACTGAAGGGAAGCAGAAGAAATGAGCTGGAGCAGGTGAGGGAAGGGTAGGTGTGCCTGGTGAGCAAAACTGATCACTATCAGCAGAATGGGGAAGGAGTGGGTGAGCAATCACTGGGCCCTGAATGCTGAGGATCAAAAGCTGTCCATCAGGCTGTTGTTCATTAACCAGACCCCTGCTCTCAGTCCTTGGTGATAGGGTGGGAGTTGAAGTGCAAGCTTGAGTCTGGTGGCTTAAGTGCATCTTGCCCAGAGCCCCCATGCATGGATGCACATTTTGCAGCTGCAAATAGTGCAGGTTTATCAATGTGCAGGATCTGTGCTGTGATGTTAGCAGGGCCTGGGCACATGGAGATTTTAAGGTCATTGCACCGACTGAATCTGTTTGTTTCTAACAGGAATGCAGAGTTAGGCCTGTGCTTGAGTGCTGTTGTCCCCCCCTGCAAGTGATACAATGCAGGAGAGATTCCTTGAGGGTGGGCTATTGCACTCCCTCCCCAGGATCTTCCTGTGACACTGTTCTACTGGGCAAGAAGCCCGGCAGCTTCAATGAATGTGGGTATTGTTTTTCTCTAGGGACTTCACAGAAGCCTTTCTGAAACCCTGATTACAATCTCAGCCTGATTAAAAGGGATGGGGAAGGGTGTATCTCACCAATAAAGACACCCTAAGGCTCAGAACATTTGCAGACAGGAGCACTTCTTCTCCAGCCTCTCTCCCTTTGCTTCCTTGGCTGCAGATAACAAGTGCTTTGGTTCCAGTTTGCCTGATTCTTGGAAACCTGAGGCAGACAGCAGCCTGTTCTTCCAACATGCTGTAGAAAAAAATTAAAGGTGTGTGGGAGGGAGGAGGAGAAGAACTATTTCCTGCAGTGAAACTCGATCCTTTTCAACTTAAAAATAGGAGGAAAACAAATTCCTGTGGGACCTTCTATAAAAGGGTTTGACAGTTGCCTACTCTCAGCCCCACCTCCCAGAGCTCCTCATTTGTCTGATGCCTTGGAAAGAGCCCTCCTGAACACAAACACAGATCTGTGACTGCAGCCCTGCTGCTGGGGGAAGCGGCTCTGCTCCACGGTGGGGGTCAGATGCAGGGGAGTGTAATGCACTGTGACAGGTAGCAAAGCCCAGGATTAAGTGTTCTTTGTGCAGACCTACCATGCAAACAGCTTTTCCTGGGCCTCTTTTTCTTGCTGTAAATTTTGTCCAGACCACTATAAAGGTGCAAGGAATTGCTGAGCACTTTTGCAGGCTGTGTCAAGCCAGGAGCCCCCAGAAGGGATCCCACAAACAGCAGCCAAGCCCCCATCTGTGCTTGCATCCCCTCGTGGTGGCCCTGTGAGCGGTAAGGCACAGCCTGCCTGTATGGCACCTGGAGAAGAGGAAACTCTGGGCACAGCTTAGCCAGGCTTGATTGCCTGATCCGACTCCAGTGCCTCGTAGCCACAGCCATGTCCCTGCTCGTCCCTGCTGCTGGATGTCAGCTCTCCTCTCCCTCCCCACCCATCCTCTCACTTCTTTCTGCATCACACCTGCTTCCAGGGCTGAGTGGAAGAGCCACAGACCCCAGCACAGCAGCCTGGGCCCCCTGCCCCCTGTGCTCTCCCCTGTCAGTCCTGCTCCTTCTTTTGCTTCACTTTCTGTCTTGCTCTCCACTGCCTTCTACATCCTCCCTTCTTCAACACTCTGCATTGGCAGGGCAGGGCTGAAGGCAGCTAGAGAGGCAGGTTTTCTGGAAGATCTTGCTCCTCTCTAGGGAAGAAAAAATTAAACTTTAGGAGGAAGCAGAAAAGATAGCCAGAAACTCTCAACAGCATTAGCAATAGCAGCCCCACCAAGAATGCTGCTGCAGTTCTCCTGCCCCAGGGGTGATGTTGGACCTGACATGGCCTGGCACCATGACAGCCATTGATCAGAGTTGTGCCATGCTCTACCCATGCTGCTATCATGAGTCACTTCAGCTCTTGGCTACAGTCCCTGCTGAAAGAGGGAAGGCTCCCAGCAGGAGTGATTCACCATTCCTCGCCAGCCACCTTTCATCTGCTTCCAGCCAGATCACCTCGGGGCTGGAGCACTGGAGCAGAACAGCTCCAATGCCTTCCCATGGCCTCGCTGCAGGCCTGCTGTTCTCCACCCTGACCTCCTTTAGACCTCCCAGGTTTGTGCTGTTAACACATTCCTATGATTCCTCCCTCCTGAGTCAGTAGTAAACCACTTCTGGTGCAGATCTTGGGGCTGTGCAGTCCATAGGGGTGCAGAGCCTGGCTGGAACAAGACCCTGGGTCTCTAAGTTTGGAACCACCCTCAGTCCTCCCGTGAGCTTGGGGATCACTGTGCTCTGCAGCCACATGAACTGTTAAAGCCATCCCACTGGAGCCAATTAACATGACTAGGTACTTTTCAAAAAGCAAAGGGGTTTTAGGCTATGGGCTCAGGCCAGGCTCTGCTCTGGATAACCACATTATGCCTCACTGTGCCTCAAATCAGCCATGAGCTAAAACAATGTACTGTGTGTGTCCAACAGCACAGGCAGCTACCACAGCTCAGCTGATGAGCAGTAATTCATTAAGCCTGTGTAACTCAGTCACTGCAATCATCTCTCCAGCCTTAACAGAGACAAATATATTCCCACTGTGATGTCACAAGAGTAAAAAAATTCATCTTTTAAAAAAATTGTCTATCATTGCTCATCCCTCATAAATCTGCAGTTCTTTGTCATCTATCCAGGCCAGCGACCTGTCCTTCCAAAGGCTGTTTCCACCTGTGTAGCCCACAGTTGTACCTACTTAAGGAAAACAGGTGGCTTAGATGAACATAAACCTCTCTCTCCTACAGACATGAGATCAAATGACTTGGATTTTGATTGCTCAACACATAATTACCCTCCAGCTGAAGCAACCTCACCATTGTGTACATGCTTATAACTTGCCCAGCTCTTTCTCTGATCTTGCACAATGTGGTTGCCTTAGTAAGAGTCTGATGCTTGCTGAACTAATCCAAACCAGCCAAGGCTCTGGTCACTCCTGGACAGTTTACGTGTTACTTGTACTGCAGCTTCTTCCTTCCTCTGCATCCAAAAAGTCAATTTTCCTCTTGCAGACACTTTAATCACCAGGCTTTGCCCTGGCATGTGCACAATCCCTTTAATCAGCTCTTTATCACCCCAAGAAATAGCTTTTTCTGTAGTGCCTGGACACCTACATCCCTAGCATCAGCTTGGTGTACCACTTGAACTCACCAACCAATGGATTTCAAACTATCTTTAATTAAACACCCATAAATTAGTCTTTAGAATGCCCTATGTGTCACAATAAACCCTGAAGAAGGGAAACAGTCCATACCTTTGATAGAGGAAGCAAGCACGCCTCAAGGTAGGCTGTGGTCCAGCTGCATGGAAAGCTTCATACAGAAATGTGGTGGGTTTGCTGAATTTTTTCTTTTCTTTCTAGCTGGAGTGGAAGAAAAGAGAGGATAGTTTCCAACAGGGAGGATAAAACAGTACAAATTAAATCCATTCTCTGGCCAGTGTAACAATTGTAATTTCCTGCTATTCCTTGGAAGCTGTACAACCCAAAAGGGAGATATTTCAAGACCGGTGTGTCAGGGGTAGAAGCACATGCATCTGGTTATTTTTAATGGCAGCTCTGTCCCTAATTTTCAGTGCTGGCCTTGATGAAATGCCAGCTCTTTTTCATTAACCTTTTGTCAGTATGGCAAAGAATAAAAAGTGGCTCCCAACTTTAGCACCTGAGATAAAGCTCCTTTTCCCAAAAAGCCATTAGAAGTCCTTAGCTATACCAGGCAGTTTTGGGTATAGAATGGAAAGAAAAAGGGAAATAAAATCTCTCTGAAGGTTTGTGTAACAGAGCCTGTACAAGTCTCATATCTGCAGTCTTCATTACTGTCTGAAATGTGTGTTAGAACCAAGTTGCAATCAAGGTAACCATTTTCCTTTACAAGCCAAGAAAAATACTGTGTTTCTTTTCAGACCATTAGGAATAGTCTCTTAGAATAGCTCTCATTTCCTTGCTTCATCTGGGCTGCTTAAAAGCAAAAGAAGAGGCACAATTTCACAACCATGGCAGCTAGGAGCTGCACATGGGTTAGACCCCAACAAAGAAAATCTCCACTGTGCCTTGGAAGTGCTTTCTCAGGGTCCCAGACTTAATCCAACACCACAGCCAAAGGATTAGTGCTCTGGTGGTAGAGCTGGGCAAGAGACAGGATTTTTGTTCTCTGAGAAATAATGCAGTGGGTTGGGGTTGGGAAGAAGGAGGAAACACAAAGTCAGACTTGTTCCAAAGCTCCAGTTTTTCAGGACGTCAGCACTAATGAAGCAGCACAGTGCAGCTCCAACCCTCTCCCTCCATCTCCTGCTTTGTAGGTATGACCAGTTCCTACAGCCACAATCCCTGCCATGCTTGCTACTTCCTCCCTCAGCTTTTTATGGAAACATCATCCAGTGCTGTGAGCTCTGCTTGACAGAGAGTCTGCACAGTGCCTGCAGCCCGGCTGGTGGCTGTGATTAGGGGAAGGCTCTTGGTGGAGCTGTAGCTGTTGCATTCAGCCCAGCTCTGGTGCACCCAGAAAGCTCTGTCCGGACCCCCAGCTTCCAAGTGGTGAAAGACAGAGCTGTTTGTAGCCTCAGGAGGTTTGGATTTAGTTTCTCTTGTAATATCAGGATCACTGCTCCTAAAAGGTCAGCCGTGGAGCAAGAAGAGGAGGAGCCATCACCCAAATTCAGGCAATGCTAGTAAAAGTCAGGCATTTGCACAGAAGTCTTGGGGCTGGGAGGTTTAAGGGCTGCTGAGGATGGGGACTTTTTCTGAATCTGTTCTCTGCCAAGTTCTGTCATCTTGTACCACAGATCCTGAGGCCTCCTGACAAGGAATGGTTCAATCAAGATGCTGGGCTGCCACAGCATCGTGTGACTGGGAGCACTGGGGGCTGGAGGAGGGACAGACAGAGCCATGCCAAACAGACAAACCAGAGTCTCCCGAAAGCCTGTACTCAGCAGCTCTGGGGAACACCACCACCTTACTGGTGTGGGATGGCTCAGAGACCACCATAGAGGGACATCTTCATCTGAGGGGAGAGTTTGTATTATATAGGCACAGGACAGAAAAGGAGGAGCAGTAAGTGAGGGCAGAGATCTCCAAAGCCTGTGCTGACCAGGGTGAGCAGGGGCACAGGCTTGGCACAGTCCTGAGGCAGCCATGCTGTGTGAAGTAGAACTCTGCCAGGACTCTCAATGCTGAGTTGCTGCTCATCAGAAGAGGAATCCAGATGGCCAAGAGAGAGGGCTTCTCTTTTCAGGCAGTGATTGTGGCTCTGCCTTTGCAGAGGACAGAGCCATGTTTGCTCTGGGCACTTCCAGCACATACAGAGCATTCCAGACAGCACATTCCCCTTGGAACTGTGCTCTGGTTTGGTATCTCCCAGGCTGTGACACTGCAGCACATGTGCCTGCCAGGCCACCAGCTCCAAGTCATCCCAGGAACAAGCACAGCAGTGAGCTGAGGGAGGGCCTGAGCTGTGGGCTGCTCTCACAGCTAGGCAGAGGTCTTGTCAGAAATAAGCCAAGGAAGCAATCCAAAGCAGGGCAAGGTAAATTGCATTAAGAATTAAGACTGGAGGTGCTGGAAATGCTGGTTCTCTAAGCAGTGGAGCAATCCTAGCTTCAGCTTCTGGCATGTTTCATGTCTTAACAGCATCTTCACTGCAAAAAGCATGAAGAAGTCAGGATAGATTGAAAGGAATGGCTTCCATTTAGATGTAGTCAACTCCAGATGGGGCCCTGGGCTGCCCACTGCTTTGCAGAGAAATAAGTAACCAGCCCAGTGCCTGGTGTGCCAGGTGTGCGATGGAGCCTGGAAAACCCTTGGAATATCACCTGCTTGTTCCATAGCTCAGTGCTTCCATTTCTTGTGATCTGTCCTGTCCCACTGAAATGGAGACAAGAGCAGAGATGGGTACTGATCCATTAGAAAATCCACCAAGTAAAAGCAGTTAGCTGGAAACCTGCTTTCTTGCAAACCAGAACATTTCTTGTCCACAGCATTTAGCACATTCAAAGGCAATGCCAGCACACAAAAGCCAAGGACTAAAGGCCTGTAATTTGTCTTTCCCATCTCTGGGTTACTGGAGTTGAGTGAACATTCCATAAGTTTCATTATGGTCTCCAGCTGCAAGCCAGGTTCTCCAGGACATCCGCTGCAGGCAGGGATTTGGGCAAGGAGAAAAAAAGAGAAGGTCTTGTGCACAGAGCCTGGGACGGGTCTCAGTTTGAGGTTTGAGTGAACCTGGGCCATTTGGGTGGGACCCACTGAAGTTAAGAGGCTCTGTGTGGTTTGGATTCAGACCTTGGCAGAACAAAGCTCCGGCCTTGATGAGCGCATCTTGCTCCAAGGGCCCGGAGGGCTCTTCCTGAAGTGACACTGAACAGTGCAGTGATGGGATGAGTGCTAAGAGCTCCTGGACACAGGCAGTGAGGGAAAGTCATGGCTGTTGTTTCAAGCTCTCCTTTTCTTGTGCTTCTGTCCTAGTTGCAGATCTCAGTGCAGGTGGTCATTATTCTCAGTCCTCACAGAGATATGGGGTTTCTTCCCTGCCCCTATTCATTGTAAACCAGGGCAGTAAACTTGGAATCTGTCTGGGATGGGATTTAGTCACAGAGGTGGACCTTGGTGTTCCCTTGAAGCAAAATCCCAAAGCTGCAGTGACAGGATCTCATCTCAACATGGCATGTTAGGCTCACAGACTTAACTTGCTTAATTTACTTAATTAAGTTAATGTGGGCTTACACACACCATGGCAAGAACCCACCAGAGCACTCTTCGAGGCTGAAATGACCAGCTGCAAAAAGCATCCATGTAACAAGGGATGCACATGTGAAGATGTGCACATCGTTTTTTGGCTTTGGATAGGCTGGAAGAATGTTTTTCTCATACACTGAGAATAACAAAGAGGATTAATCTCTGGGAAAAAAAATGGGGCACTATGTTGAAGTGGGTTTTCATCAGTCTTGTGCTATTGTGTGTGTATCTCGGGTTTACTAATGACTCAAATGAAAAGTAATCAGGAAAAGTGCTTGGAGAAGGAGATTTTCCTGTATTTATTTTGGATGCATGTCCAGTGGAAAAATATCTTCCCAAGCATTTTGCTTGGCGACGTGGCCTGTTTCGTTTGGAGAACAATTGATGGTGATGATGAGTGGTGTTAGATGCGATCGCTGTTCGACAGCTTTTTGACTTGCCTGCGAGTCAAAACAGCAAATTCCATACGACTGCACACGTGTGCTGAGGAGAGGGTGGGGACACAGAGGCCTTGGACACCCTGCCTGACGTGTTCACTTGGGTCTGTGCCAAACTCCTCACCAGGCACTGCCAGCTCCTTAACGCATCCCGTGTTTGCAGCAGTGTCTTGCTCATCCCAAGGGGTTTGTTTTCTCTGCAGTTTGATGGGATACCACTGGATTAACAATGCCCTGGGTGAACTGCAGGGAGAGGTTTAACCTCTTAGTGCAGAGCTTGCCCATGGCTCTGTGCATGGTGCATTCCATGCCTACAGGAGCAGACTGCTTCATGGAGTATATTCTCAGCTGATGCTGTCCTGGCTTTGTATTCACACCTTCCCAGCTGTAGCCCTGCCCATCCCTCCTCTCCTCCAGCTCCAGAGAGGACGGGGAGACTGACACAAAACCATCGCTCCCTGTCTGGCAGCTCAGCAGAGGGGCCACACGGAAGGTTAAATCAGTGAATACCATTTGTCTGGTTTCATTTCTGAAAAAGGAACAGCCGCCTGCCACATTCATTCCTCCCTTTGCCAAGGACTTTTCAGAGCAATGGCCTCTGGTCTTGGTGGCACAAGGGATAAACCCCAAGTAACTCTGCTGAAATCTTCAGAATTGCTCCCAGGGTAACTGAGAGCAGAGCAGGGGCCCTGAGAGTTTCCTGAGCTTCACAGCCATAGCCGCAAGGCAAATAAAATGAGATTAACCAATTACAATTAAAATGAGAGCGAACTGCTTTTGACAGTAATTTTGAATTTCCCCTAAAACCACTTCCAGCTGTGACCTGTGACTCGAGCAGCGTTTGCCTGAGATCTGCCCCTGGTTGTTTGTCATAACTGGTGCTTTCAAGGACACTCAGTCCTGCCTAACAAGAGGTTTCCTAGGAAAAAAAAAAAAAGTGAAAAATGGAAGAGGAACTAACGCAGGGCATCCCTGCAGTGAGGCTCAGACACAAGAGCACTTCTGGCAAGCAAATCAGAACAGCCAGGCAGTCTCCAGGGAATTAAGCAGGGTAGAGCTTGCATCAGATCCCCGCAGCCCCACACGGATGTGTTGCTGTCATGCAGTTGAGAATCCCACCCTGGGAACATCCTAATTCACATTGGTGTGCAGCAGATCTCTGGGCTCACAAAGAAGCTGGCTGTGCATGGCCTTGCCCTTGCAGAAGAGAGCAAGGCTGTGTCTGTAAGATAGGAATTATTATCATTGTTCTTATCCAGACCTTCCAGAAGGTTTGTTATGCAGCAGTGCCACACAACCAGCTCTCACCTTTGGAGCATCCAATCCTTTCAGAACAATTAATATCCTAAAATGAGTAGGTGGTTTTGAGTCAATCTTTGGCCTGTGCTACCATCCTTTAGCAGAATTTCTCCAGGTGCTGTTCAAAAAACAGCCCTGGAGGAGATTTTGGAGGAATAACATAACTGGGTGTGGGTTTTCACCCAATTATTAGCAACCTCTGGTCTCCTCTCAGCCAATATGCTGCTGCTTCTTCCCATCATGAAACTGGAGATTCCCTTTTGAGAGGATCAGAGAACAGCACTTCCTGCAAACCTTTTCATTTCCAAACACCCAGCAGCACTCACAAGATTCAAGGCTCAGCCTTTTGGGGAAGGATGTTTTGCCTTTAATTAGAGATCAGATGTTGCAAAAAGAGCTGGGCTTGGGGTGTTTGTCAGGAGATGCCTGCAGGTTTCTGCCTGGGCTGGTGAGTGAGTAGCCTCCACTACCAGCACCATCCCTGTGGCCATGAGCCCTGTACATGCTGCATCCCTGCCCTTCCAGCATTTCCATATCCTGCCTGGGAGGAAGCTGTGCCTTGCAGGGGAGTGGATCTTGAACTGTCTCCATCATGCAGTGCAGCAGGATTGATTTCCCTGCTGCAGGGAGACAGGGCTGCAAGAACAGCAACTTGGGCCAGTGATTGAGAGTGTAAAATTTATTGTAAAGTTGCTATTTTTACTCTTCAGGCAAGAAGGTGAGAGGAAGAATAGACAGACATAAAGGTCCATCCTCTTAAGACTGCATTACCCGAGTCAGAGTCTGTATTAGATTATTTGTACTGTGATCTGCCAGTTTTGAAAGCCCTCCAGGTGCTGTAGCACTCTCCTGTTGAGGTCAGGACCACAGTCACCTTTCTCTGTAATTTCCTTTGTCATTAGTGCTTTTTAAGAAACTACTTATTCTTTAGAGATGAGGCCTAAAAGCAATTTTGGAAACAAAAATGCTGTTTGTTACTCCCACACCAGCTATACTTATTTAATTTGGAATGAAACAACTGCTATTCAGTGCTGTTACACCTGGGTGACTTTCAAAACACTTTTGTGTAAGCAACTGTCTGCCCACGCTGGGGTATTCTTGTCTCTGCAAACACCATGATTTGTTTTGCAAAGTACCTGAGTTTATATCTGAATTGCTACAGTCTCTTCTTAAAAACTTCCCATGATGGGCATTTCCCATTTCCCTAGGCAGCCCATCCTGGAGCTTTCTCTTTAGTTGGCTTTACCTACAGTACTGTCTAAAACTTCCCAGCAATAAATTAGGCTGATTTCTTCTTGCCCTTCCCAAGTTCTGGAGAACAGTTCCTATCCCTTTTGCAAATATTGGAAGATCATTATCATGTTCCACTCATTCTTCTCTCTTCTAGACTAAACAAATTCCCTTCCTTCCACCTTTTTTTGCAGGTCATGTTTTCAAAACCTCTTTATCATTCATTTTTATTCTCTTTGCACACACTCCAGTCTATTGTCTTCCTGAATTATACTGCCCTAAACTGAGGGGATGGAGTCTCCCACTACAAGGAAAATCTTTTCTAAACCCTTATCAGCTTCATAACATCCTGTTTGGAATAATAGCCTGTGCAGCCAGCATCCCCAAAATTTAACTTTTTCAGCTATGTCTTCTTTGGTGATATTCAGGCCAAGTCTTAGGGTGCCATTAGATGTGCTCTTTGTTTTCAGTTTAGACTCCTTTCATGAGTTTCAGTAGACTCCCTCTCTGCCTGAGTTCTTCCATTTGTGGAAAAAAAATGAAAGGAGGGAGAAAAATACATCCTTGATATACTAAACAGCCCCATACCCACCTCATAAGATCTTACAGCCCTCAAAATATTTGCTTAATCTCCCAGTATCTTGGTAGGGCACATAGGTATTAGCACTCCCAGGTGTTCTTATCCACTGATCTCAAAATATTCTCCTTCTTGTTTTAAACATGGGGAGAGGGAAGTGTTTGGAAGCTCAGTTTTCATAAGCAACAGAGATCCCCCACTCCATTTAAAGTCAGTGGAAAGTGTGGCTGCAAGCCAACAGGAGAACTGGGCTTTAAGTGACAGCCTGGGGTCCCCTCGAAAGTTAATCCCACAGGCAGGAGTTAGAGCCCAGGTTTCCTGAGCCTGTCTGCTGAGCAGAGCCAGGCTGCCTCCCACTCAGCTGTGTGAACACACCTTGCATGGTCAAACCTATCTCTAATCCCCCAGGAAAACCTCCTCAATCCTGGAAGGGATCACAGTGCCCTAGAGAAGAGTTGGGTTCCTCACGACTTGCTCTGCTTCCCAAATAGAAATGTTATTCATCTCCTATTTGTTTGCATGTTGCACAGCTGTTAAAGAAAACAAACAGCACCTGTGCCAAGCTCTTCAGTTCTCCAGCAGTAAAAGATATTAATAGTTTCCAGCTCTGTATTTTGCATCCTGCCTTGCCAGAGCTCACCTGCTCTCCGTGGATGGGGATGCTGCTCAGTGCTGCTCACCGAACAAAAGGCTGGTTTGTAAAAGACAAATCTGGAGGAATTTTTAAAATTCCAAAAATAGACAAGGGGGGGAAATGTGCCAGCAAGATGGATCTCATTTCATTTCCCAAATCCCTCTGGTCTCCAGAGTTCATTCTTTGCTCTTAATGTTTCATGCTATGGCTTATTTTAGGCTCCTTAGTGGAAAGTTTAAAACATTTACTTAAAGGCAAAGCTTCAGCTGGCATAAACTGTCACAGCTCCCTTGGCTTCAGTTGCCTTCAACAGAGGCACTGCCCTTTAGCATTTAAATTGCTCATTAGAGAATGGAAAACTGAGTTGCTTGAAATCATCTGCAAATACTAAAGAGGAATAGAGAGGAAGGGGCCACAGTGTGGATTTCAGCTGAGAAATTGTCTTTCCACATGGACAGGTGCAAATGCAGAGCACTCCTGGCACTCACTGCTCTTCAGGTCTTTCCTCAGATCCCCCTCCAAAGCGGCTGCTGGTGCCCAGAAGCCCTGAGGGGCTGATGGTGCTGGGCAGAAGGAATGAGGCTGCAGGAATCTCCTACAGGGCAGTCTAGGCTGCTGAGCACTGCCAGCCTGGAGCCATTTGAATGGCCGTGCCCCAGTGGAGCTCCTGTGTGCCACAGAGATGTGTCCAGAAGCATCAAGGGGTTCTGATAAATTTTTTTCTGGACACAAGCTCCTTGGCTAAAACCTTTGAGCCAGCCTGGAAAGGTGCTGCTTTAGCCAAATGGCCAGAATGGAGATTCCCTCTTACACCTGGCAAGAGTCAATGCCCCATCCCGCAGCCATTCCACCTCCAAATTCCACCCACGCTGGCCTGATTTGCAGCCCTGGTGATCCCACAGGGAGGGCTAGAAAAGCACTGTCACAGTTACCATTCAGTCAGTGCTTTTACAGGGAACATCTGCGAGCTCTTCCTTTTGTTCGGCATATCCTAGAGGAAAAAGAAGAAAAAAAGAAAAATCAGCAAAGGTGCAATATGTTTTTCTTTTGCTGTCAAGTTTAACAAACAGCAGCCACTGAGCCTGCCCCATTTTATGAGGTTGTGTTCCTGCACTGGTCCCTTTCTTATGTGTCCTGACTTAAATGGAACCAACCTCCCAGATTCTCCAGTAAATCACATCAGCAGGGCTATTCCTGATCGACACCAGCCTAAGCTCAGAGGAGACTGCCAAAGCCCAAAAGATGGGAGCAGTTATTTTGCCAGCTCCCTGGCTGGATTTGTGTCTCTGTAGGAATGTGTACACTTCCCTTTGCTTTTGCAATGGCACCAGTGTGTTGATGAACTGCAGTGCTGCTATTTATCCCTTAATTACTCCCATGACTCACATTAAAGTAACAATTTTCCATAGAAACAAACACAGGCAGAGCTGACATCGCTCAAACTGCTTTTATTCTGAAACACAGTCTGTACTTTGGATTTTGAGGGTGGCAGTTCTGGAGGCTGCTCCATATTCCTGGTGCTCCATATTCTTGGGTTTTGATGGAGTTAAGGGTAATGAGAGTCACTGGGCACTGGCTTGCTGTGGCATGGTGAGGAAGGGTTGGATTACAGCCCACGTGGGGCTGAGCACCACTCAGCATGGTGTGATTTTGGGGGAGATGGATGTGAAGCATAGCTCAGAACAGGGTGATTCTGTCCTCAGTGGTTCCTGGGTGTTCTTAGGACATGTTCATCTGCCAGTGCTCCCTCTGCTTAATTGTTCATGGGCATTTCAACCTGGGCTGCTGCTCTGTCTTTTTACTTGTCTTGAGAGGCTCAATCAGGGAGAGCAGCAGGAGTGCCTTCCCTGGATTTTATCTGGGGATATTCATCCTGTTCTCTGTGTCGTTTCAATTATAGGTGTCACAGCTGGGTGTGATCATCCTTGGCTGAGTCAGTTATTTAAAATTACTAATGAAATAATTAGCTGGCAGTTCTCAACTGCATCCTTTGGGCCAGCCTGGCATCAGTTCTTGTGTGGGGTCATCATGGACTTCAGATCCTGTGCCTGACCCTCATAAAGCATTATGCATACAGGAGATGTCAAGGGGAATCTTCTTCTTTTCCACAGGCACAGCAGGCATAGAAGGGTCAATACATCCCTACTGGAGGTTGTTGCCAAGCCCCCCTGTAGCCAAAGAAGAGTGAAAATGGCCCCACACTATCTCCTCCAAGGCAGGGAATTGTAATGTCCAATGATATGTGGATACTGGAGTGCTCAGAGCCCTCAGCCAGGAAACAGGGCCCCTTTACAAAAACTGCTTCACAATCACATGAACACACCATTCCTGCTCCAAAACACTCCTGGAAGAGGCCAGAGCAAGCAGGTGGATGGAGAGAGGAGGGATGTGGAAGCACAGGGTGATGACAGCAGCGCTGTCACAGCACCCAGGGCCAGGAGGTGGCCAGAGGGCACCTGCTTTGCTGTGGGCTTTGCTTTGCACCCTGGAGAGAGGAGGGAATGATGGAGCAGAGCCCTGGAAAGCTGGAGTGGGCTGCCTCCAGGCAGGCAGCATGCTGTTTTTGCCACTGTGTGTTTTGAGAGATTGTGTGATTTGATGAAGAGTCTGTTAGAGCTGGCTGTAACTTGCTTATGCTTCGTCCGTGCAGATAAAGTTGCATTCATATTATACTTCTTCTCCACACACACACTCTGAAAAGTGTGGTTTGAAAAAAAACACACACAAAAAATTTTTGAATGCAACTTTAGCTGTGCAGCCTTCCCAGGAAATGCCTATAGAAACTGTGTGTGCAGGAAACAGCTACAAAGGGAAGGAGAGGAGGCAGGCGAAGCCCAACAGACCTGGATTCTTAGAGACCATGTGCAGCTTCTTCCTCTCCAGCTCCTCAGGGCTCTTTGGCTGTCTCTTCATGTTGCTTCCAAGGCCCCACACATTACAAATGTCTTTCATGAGGGCTCGTCAGCCTCCCACCATGCCCGAGTCCCATCAAGACTCTTCTCTTCTGAAGAAGAAACTTGTAAGGGCTCAGTAGCCATGACTGAAGCCAGATTTTCAAACAGGGCCAGCACTTCATAAACCACTGGGCTTTTCTGAAAGTCTGGCTCTGAGGAGAGCCTTTATTTCCGTTTTATTTTTTTCTTCCTACACTAGGACTGAATCAGTAATATAAACATTGGGCTGAATAGGCTGAATATCTCCTCCCTAGAGGGCTTCTCTCTTTTTCTGCCTCCTTTATTTCTGCCAAGGTGCTGATAACCAACATGTGCCATGTGGAAGGGTATCCATGGGGCTGACAGAGCCCTGTTCCATGGGCATTTTCAACCCAAGCTGCAGAAACACCAATGGAGTAACAAATACTTAAGTTTTCTTTGGCCTAGAGGTTGGCATGGGTTGACACCAGCTAGTGGCTCATGTTTTCACAGGTAGGGGCTCCAAATTTGTTCCAGAAAGAGTTTGATTGCCCCTAACTTCTTCTGAGCCCAGCAGCTTCAAAGAAACGTCCCCCACACTCATAACAACATTTAGAAAGCAGTTTGAATTTCTTCCAGCTGGCCTCATGTTACAGAGATCCCTATCAGCACCCGGGAGGAAAGAATTAGCAAGAAAAACAAGCGTCTCTTTAAACTTCACAAAGAAAATGAAAATGCAAAGAAAAAAGCCACGTAAAAAGCATAGATGTAGCCCAGTGACATCCAAACAATGTGCTCTTTTCCTGGGGTTGTCTGAGGTAGAAAGGTTCCTAATGCTTGACTTTTCTTGTGTCAGCTGGAGCCTTTGAACACTAATGGCAGGGTTTATCAAAGCCAGATGCATTTGCACAGGTACTGTCTGTGTGACCTCCCTCCCAGCCATTGGGAATGAGCACCTAAAGTGAATATTAACCCAGGCAGGAGTGTGTGCCTGGGGATGCAAGGAACCACCAGAATCAACCAGACAATAAACTGGACTTTCAAATACATCTGCTTGGCTTTTCAAGCCAAACTCCTTTCATGCCCCCCAACAAGGGACTTCTCATGGCTCTCTCTTCCCTCAGAAAAGCATCCCAGCTGCAGACTTTTCCCATTTACTGGGAGATCAAGCAGCCAGGCTCGGGGTGAGCAGTGGGATAACCTGGAACAGGCAGCTCCCCTGGTAGCAGAGAGCTTCCCCCACCCAAGGCACTACCCAAACCTCAGCCAGTTGGGTTTGTTGTGGTTTCTGCTGAGCTGCCTCCTCTTGTGGAGCAGTCCTGCACCCCAGCCCAAGCCCTGCAGCCATCCTCGGCATCTCTGTGTTGGTCACAGGCTGACGTGCTGACATGTGAACAACTCCTTCTAAAGAACAGATACCCTCCATTTCAAAGAGCAAAGTCCCTTGGGCAGCTGGGGAAAACTGGCAGAGGACACAGACTGGATTTGTTTTTGCTTTGTGCTCCCTGTGGTGCTTCACACGAAGGAGCCAGTGGCTTGAGATGGAGCTTGGGGACCCAAGCTGGTGCCTTTGCATGTTGGAAACCATTTCCGTTAGAAAGCCTGACAAGCACTGTCTGTTTTGGTATTTGTGATCCCCACAGAGCTATTTTTCTGCATTTCCCAATACTTTCTCTTCTTCCCTATTCAGTCTGCAGATGGGCCCAGCCTCTTAGCTGACTCTCTTCAAAGGAGGGCATTATGTTATGCCATCATTTATCATACTGTTCTTTTCTCCAGCAAATTTCCATTATGATTGGGAAAAAAAAAAAAAAAAAAAAGTCTGGCAGCCATCATCTCTGCTCTTAGCTGAACTTTGGTTGGTTATTGAGCTATTACTCATAATTTAATTGTCTTCACTTGCTCTATCTAAGTAAAAAGATAGGTAAATCAATAGATATAGATAGATTAAAGGATGAAGGAGTGGGGGAGCAATTTGGGGTGATTACTGGCCCAAGTGAAATTGGAAAGGGAGGGAAATTGCATTGAGCTGCACCAATTTACACCTTCCACAATACTGACTTTCTGTGACCATGAAACATTTCTCACTGCAGAACTCAGCTGAGTGTCTGCTTGGGTTTAGTGTGCAGTTAAATGAAAATTCACAAGCAAAAGTTACAGATTGATATCTCAGCTTCTGAGAGTCCAAAAAAGTCAACTTGAGCATATGTAACTTCAGAGACTAACCTAATCTTCCCCTCTTGCTGAGAAGATTCACATAGCAACAGTGAAAGGGGCTTTCTTCAATTTGTTTTATCCTGTGTGTATTTAAGATAACCTTTTTTTTCCAGAATTTCATTTAGCTACTCATACTACAAACACAAGGACAGATGGTCACCAGATCAAACTTAATCAGCATTCTGTATGCTGGATTTTGAGCTTAGAAATTCATCTGGTTCTAGTAAAGCACAGTCTGAAACCTGCCTGATGTTTAACTCAACCACAGAATTGTATTAAATTTCTAAGCCTCCCCATCCTCACAGGAGATTGAGATGGGAACCATCAGGCAGATTTTAAAAGGGGTTGATTAGTAGTTTAATTATCAGAGATATCTGCTCTATTACCAGTGTCTCGCTGGAGAAGAGCATTTTTAATGGGAGGTTGAAGCTCAGTCTTACCCCTTTGTGTCTTCTTGGAATTCATGACAGGACTAAATCCAGCCCTGGAGTCAGAGGATGGAGTTTTGTTTACATCCCCTTACACCACACTGAATTCAAGGTCTAGACCTTGGCAGTGCACCCTCAGTCAAGGCAATTTGAATTATTTTCCCATGGCTTCTTCTCATTCCTCCTTTCATCAGGCTCTTCCCTTGTCTGCCTCTCTTTGTTGTTAGTTGTTGGGCTGAACTCCACGTGAGTGTCCCCATCCCAAGGAGTTGATGTTACCCAGGACAGGCAGGGAGCTCCCCCAGGGAAGGGCTGCCAGGCTCTCCATGCAAGGAGCACACGGTGCCCAGGTACCTCAGGAGCCACAGCAAAGCCTCCTTTTCCTTAAGTGAAGCCAGGATTCAATGACATAGTGTCTTTAAATCCTCTGTCCTTCAGGTGTGGTGACCTTTTTGCCCTCTCTGAAATCCCTTTGCTATTTTATCCTTCATGCCACAGCCTGTCAGAGGTGAGTGCACCCCTGCATCCAACTCTGCTGCCTTTATTTGCATAACTGTGGCATGGGGCTGCCTGGCTGGAAACCAAACCCCACTCCAAATGGCACAGAGGTGACAGCCATCTGTGTCTCTTTCACGTTCAGTTTCATTGTTTTAGGATCAAATCCAACCACTGCAACCTACAGTAACTCTAGACTTTTCAAGGCTCAAAGCTTTCCATAGAGCACGATCTGTGGGTACACCGTGGAGAAACAAACCTGGAAAAAACTTGTTGGACTTGCTCAGAGGTATTTTAGTTAGTGCAGAGGGCTGCCAGTGGTGAAACCAGCACTCCCAGAGCATGAATGAATGGAGGGTGTTTCATTCTGTGCACGTTGGACAATTCAGTCCTGACTGGGCATTATGGTTGCACTGGGCAGGTTGCTCTCAAGATGTATTTGTATTGTCAAATAATAAATATAAATACTCCTTACAAGATACTCATGGATGGCAGGCATCTAGTGGTTGCTAAAGGTTATTCTGATGATGTATATTCAAACCCCTCCTGTTTGGCATTAATTAGCACAATGTTCTATTTTGCAATTTCCCAGCACAGAGACATCCAGATTCCTGCTAGGAATTGGAAATGGCATCATCCACCACCCACTCCTCCACCCAAACCAGAGCACTGATACAATCCCTCCCTCCCATGAACCCCCCACAATCCCATGGCAGGGACATGCAGGGGCTTGCAGGATATAGGGGGCTTATTTTGCCTTACAAAACCCAGACATTCCTTTCTAAGAGGCTTCAGGCTGGGATCTTCATGAAGGTCTCTCCCATGGATCCCAAAAGCCCAGTGCCATGAGCTGGGGGCAGTCAGAAGCTCCTGGTTTGGCATGTAGGCTGGGGTATTTCTGATGTCCAGGTTGAAGATTGCTGGTTGCAGGAAGGTGATGCCTTCAGGAACTCATGGAAGTTTGCAACTCACACTGAGTTGAATTCTTCATGTCACAGCACTGGGAGGAACTGGTATAAACCATCCTCTTATGTGTTTCCCATTTCTCCAGGCTTGGTTGCTCCAAGCCTCCTACAGATGCTTCCTAATGCAAATACTAAGACAAATGTGCAGGAGGTACTGTGGGAGCTGGATTCTGCCTTTGCCAAAGTCCAAGAGAGAAGGGAATGCTTGCACATTTTCTACCTATTTTATCTCTGTTGGGTGTCTGGAAAGCATTTTCTACCATCCCCAAGCTGCAGGGATAATTAGATGCTGTACCAACCAAACTGCCAAAAGATGAAAACTTGTGTGTTTCAATATTGCATGGAACATGGCTTAAAATAGCTAAGCAGATCCTGTAATTAGGAAAGTACCAACTAACACTCATCCTCCTCTGCTCTAGGCATCCCACCTTTGGAATGTTCTGAGCTCCTTGCACTGGCCTGGCAGTGCTTTTTCCACTTTGGTGCATCCTCAATGCACCAAAGTCCCTCAAAAAGGGACTTTTTTGCTTCTTTCTCATGCCTGGTTCTATCTTGCCTCATGTAAGGACCATTGGACTCTGAGCTCTAATGCTGGAGCTGATTCTTCTGCATGGTTCTCCTGACCTGTGACTGATGGGACAGTGTGAAGCACCCACAGGGTGCAGGTACAGTCCTGCTGCTGTGACCCCTTGCACCCACCATGGGGGACAGCCACCGTTGGATTCTGCCCCCAGTGTCACCATCCCTGAGGCACTGGAGCTCCACAGCAACTCCTCCTTTGCCAGCACCACAGTTCCTGCACGCTCTCCCAGTGCTGGAACAGCCAAGCTCACATGCACCAGTTCATTTTGGGTTTTATGCCTCCAGCTTCCCTCCAGATAAATGTATTTTTTTAACTCAGAAATACATTCGTTCCAAGTTGGATGCCAACTGCTCCTAGTGCCAAGAAGATGCAGTGCTCCTTCTGCTCGCTCTGTTTTCCTGTGAACTTTATCAGTTTTTGCTTGTTTCTCTGTGACCTTTGGAGCCCATTCAAAGTCATCTGCCTCTTGCTTTGATTTTGTTTGAGTCCAGTGTAGGTTGCCAGCTGATTTGTTGCCTGTTTTAACACATTGCCAGCAAATCACCACCTCTTCATATTGTTCAGTCAGTCATCAAATCCAGGCTTGCCAGCTCCTTTTGTTAATGGGCTAGGAGGGATTGTTACATCTAGGTGATAGGACCAGAAAGCTGCTTAATTACAGCTAACAAATCTTTAAAGCCTAATGTAGGACTTTTACAGCCAGTGAGGGGTCTGGCCTCTGTTATGGACCCAAGGTCCACCTGGATGTTGGCTGTACCTCATCTTTCCCCTGGTTAGCCAGGCACTTCAGCTGCCAGGGGCACTGGTTCTACTTCTGAAAATGTATCCCTGAAGTTGCACAGAGATTAGGTTTATGCTGATTCTGGATGGAATCAGTTTTAATTGCTGAGCCATGTGGGACCTCCTGGGTGCTCTCCTAGGGGTGATCCTTGTTAGGGACAGCCAGGATCAGTGGGAGGTGGAGGAGCCCTGTGCCTTGTCACCGTGGTTATTCCTGCAATATTGGCAAGAGCCAAGGTGGACATGGGAGCCTCTGGTGAGGTGCAGAGTCCAGAAGCCATGTCCAAGCTCAGCTCCAGCACCACACAGCCCACAAAGTGCTGCTTCCATGCCTGGAAGGTTCCATGTTATCCAGGTATTCCTTGGGAGAGCTGTATTGAGGCCCATTTGTGGTGAATGGCAGCAGTAGGTAGCTCCAAGACTTAGGTATGTTTCTCTGCACATTCCTCTGTGTTCCCTTTCCAGCTCCAGGTATTTTGGTCGATGGCTCATTGAAGACCAAGATTTCCTTTGTGGGCCAGGAGTAAAATCCATATTTCACTGCAACACAGAGGACAGTCAGAAGGGAAGAGTAGCCAGTTGACCAAACCCAGGCTCATCTGGGCACCACAGGAATCTCCCACAGTACCATTCAGGAACTGAGGTCCTGATTTATTCCTTGAGCACAGACGTGGTGTACATAGCTTTAAACTATTCTGACTCCATTTTTTGTATATGGGTCACAGCCCCTAAAGAAGGGGGGGATTTAGAGAAATAAGTACTCACTGATTAGATGTAATTTGGATGAGTTTACATAACGCAGTGGGTGTAGCATTTTCAAAGGTCGCTGCACACTGCTTCGGCTCTTCCCTGAGGTTTAACTTTTCCTCCGGGTCCATCCCACGCTGTCCCGGTGCCCGTGCGTGGCCGATCCCGACGCATTCCCGAATTATTCCCCGACCCATTCCCGGATTATTCCCGAATTATTCCCCGACCATTCCCGAATTATTCCCGACCCATTCCCGAATTATTCCCGACCCATTCCCGAATTATTCCCGACCCATTCCCGGATTATTTCCGACCCATTCCCGGGCAGGCGCTGTGCGCGGGGGGCGGGGGCCCTCTGCTGGCTGCGGGCGGAACTGCGCGCGGGGCCGGCCCTGGAGCGCTCGGGGATGGGATCGGGGACTCGCTCGGGGATGTTGGTGACCCGAGCTGGCTTTAAAGAGGGATAATAAACCAACCGTCAGAGCTGGGAACCTCCAGCATGGACAAAGGAAGGGGTCACGGTCTCTGTGCCGGCAGGTTCGGGGCAGGGTGCAGCCCTTCTCCCTCACTTTGCAGGGAACCCCAAGCAGATCCCTGGTACAGCCCAGGTAAAGCCTGAGGTGGGAGCTGTAAGGGGACAGCAGCATAAGAGGGGCAGACTGGAGGTGCCCAAGGCACGGGGCAGAACTGTTCACCAGCACGTAACACGTTTGGGGCAGTGCCTGCAGAAAGGACGTAAAATCAGGGGCCAGAATCCAGCATGCGCTTGTTCCCCGTGTTTCTGAAATAATCCCTTGGAGATCAACGGGGTTTCACATTTTTCCCCATCTGTTCTTAATCTGTTTGCCTGACAGATGCCAAACCACCATACCCTACATGGAAAAAACACAAAACAAAAAACAAAGCTTTATATCTTCTCTGGTTTTGTTCACAAACATTCCCCGGAGCCCGGCACTGTTCGTGCCGCAGGCATGTGCAGAGGCCCGGGGAGGAAGCTGCCCCAGGGACAGATCTGCTGTCAGCAGGGGCTCACAGAAGGCCCAGAGAGTCTGTTCAGGGCACAGACTGTCTCTGATGGAGCAGCTTTGTGTTTATGCAAACCCGATGACTCCAGTTGGTGATTATCTGCTGCTGGCATCCCTCTGCTGCCAAGAAGCTTCTACCAACATCCCTGTCCTGCTGTTCCAAGCGCTGCAGATTTGTACAGCCTGAGGCAGTCCTAGCCAGGCAGGAGGTGGGCAGAGAGAATGGAGCTGCCTTGCTAAAGTTCACAGAGCAGAAGGAAAACCAGCACCCTGAACCCTTCAAAGGCTCCAGACAATTTGTCAAGCAGCCACTCATCCCAGTGTTATCTCAGAATCTGTCCCGGCCAAGTCTGGTGAAGACATGAGCAACAGCATTTTAATGGTACCCATAAATAGTTTATTTAAGGCTGAGACATGGTGACTACAGCACTGTCATTATCAGTGCCTGGAATGAACCATCTCTGATAATAAATAATCCAGGATAACTCCCGACATCAAAATTTTTTTCTGTCCTAAGTTGCTCCCATCTTCATCCTATCAATCAGAAAGTCTGAGTGTTTGCAACAGCTCATACAGTAAATTGACTTCAGCTTTCTTCTTTCCAAATACTGAAACTGGCTCTTTCCAGGGCACTGCCATGTAATTTACAGCTCTATCACCACCTCCTTAATAGCTGCCAAGTTCTTCGGGCTCCTTTGAAAGTGAACATAATAAAAAGATATGAGCTGAGACTGACCATGGGTTTCAAGTCTGCAGGTTTCTATGTACCTTTTTTGGGTTTTTTCAGCAAGCTGATGGAAACCAATTCTGTGTCTTTAAGGCAAGATGAAAAGATTTTAGAATTCCCCTGACTAGTGAGAACAGAGAATTGATACAGCTCTACAGCAGCCAAATGCCAGCACATCTCTGCATCTCAACTTCACCATTAGTTTCAGCTAAGAGATGGATGGGAGAGATTTCCTCTTTGTGTATCATTTGCTTAATCAATCTGAAATACAACCCTGCAGTCTGAAAACAGGTCTGAAACAGTGACAGTTAAACAGCTGTGCAATTTGTCTGTTGCCCGAAGAAGAGAACATTTAGATAAGGTTTGGCTGAGCTAAAAAGAAGGCTAGGAAAAGATTCAGCAGCTCTAACAGGAGAGGGAAAATGGCACTGTCTTGGTCTGTTAGCATCACAGCAAGCCTTGCTCTGTTGAGGCACTGCTTCTCACCAGCCCAAGTCTATGTTAATTTAATAAATGAAAACATCCTATGCCTCCCCAGTTTGGCAAAGGTAGGACTTGGGGTGAAGGAGATCTCCTTTGCTTACCCTGCATGTTTTGCCAGTATCCCCCAACTCCCTGAAATGTCAAGAGAAAGATCAACAGAGTGAAATGTAATCTCAAAGAGAAACATGATATTTTTTTAATGTCCTCACAGCAGCAATCATAATAAAAATACAAACCTGAGGTTTGTAAAAATATAGCAATAAAACCACAGACATCTTTACAACTCCCAGATACCCAGTGCTCCCCGGCAGCAAGCACAAAAACCCTCCCAGACACAAGGAGCAAAACTCTAACTGGGGACCAGGCCTAATTGTTTTACAGCCTGCAAAAAAAAAAAAAAAAAAAAAAAAAAAAAAAAAAAAAATTAAAAAAAAAAATTAAAAGCCACACATGACACCAATTCGCAGGTCATTACTAGCCACCATCAGGGAAGATAAAATAAACTCCCTCCGTTTTCCCTCACCTAGAGACCACGGAGCAGCTGAGTTGTGGGGAGTTGGAATGCTGTGCTAACAGGCAGTACGTGGTTTGGGTTTACAAGGCAAGCTCAGATCTTTGTGCTGTTTCCTGGTCATTAAAAGCCCTTTTTAAAAGACAGATTACAGGCATCTGTACTTCCCGAGCTAACTGAGCAAATTCTGTTCCACAGGAATAGAGATCATCTCTCTTAAAATGTGAGGCAGGCCCTCAGGCAATGTAGCTCAGCTTCCCAGTGTGCTCTGGCAGGTTATTTAATATTTCCATGCCTTGAATCTCAGCAAAAGGAATCCTATATTTAGGTATTTTCCAACCTTAATACTTCTCTGATTTCTCCCACTCTTTGTCCAACAGATTGAAAGCTCTCTCCCTGTGGGCACTGCTTGTTATGAGGAGGGGATGGAGGACTGTGGCAGCACAGGGTGTGCGAGGTGCTCAGACTCAGCAGTGATGGGAAATTATTCAGAGGGGAAAAAAACCTCAGTGTAGGCCAGGTTTAAAAAAATCCAGAGTATACAACCTTCGCCTAGTACTGTACAACTGCACTGTACAGCTGTCAAGTCACATTGCAGTAGGTTTCTTGATGCTGATAATTTAATGATTCTTTGGCCCAAGGGTGCATCTCCCACTGCGAATCTGCTTCTGCAGAGCGGCTTTATCACTGACCTGAAAGGCAGCAATCAGGGTTTGTGTGTAAATGCCTGTGACGAGCGCTAATGCACGGTAATGGTACAGCACATCCAGCGGGGCTGACAACACCGGCAGGCGTCGGGATGTGTGTTTTGTTCCCTGAACACAGAGGTCAGTGGCTTTTTCCTGATGATCCTTGATAGAATACAGTAGGCAGAGCCTGAGCATACACATCTAAACCTGTCAGTGATTGCTTGCAGACTGCAAGCTATAATTTCTTAGTTGTTGTGGGTTGTTTTTTTTTTTTTTGGGGGGGGGGGAGTTTGTGAAAGTCTTAAAATGTAAATCTCACAGGTTTTCTTTTGCCCGAGAAAAAAAAGTTTGTTATTCTCCTCTTATTTCTAAGCTCTTTGCAACTCGTCCTTTGTGGACTAATTGTCTACGTTTAGCTGTCTAGTTGGAGAGCTTTTAGAAAGCTGTTTTGGAGCTTAATTACACCCTTTCTAACTGGAATGAGAACCTTTTCTCCCCAGGTTTCTGGGAAAGGCCCATGATATAATTGAAAGGTGGGAACTGCTTTTGCCCTTGTTTGTACAGTCACAGAATTCTGGCTAATGGCCATCTCATGAATTAATGCTGAAAAATAATGGATTTACTAAGAGTGGGTTGGTAAAGTGGAGATAAGGGAGCTGAGTAAGGGGCTGACGCCTTCTCCCAGCCAGCAATTGTAGCAATGTTTTACGATCGGGGAGTAGGTCAATTCACTTGCACGTTTAATGGATGAGATTAGGGCAGTTTGCACTAAATTAGCTTTCTGTGCAATATATGATCCAAGGGATGCAAAACCCTTCTGGCTGCGGGCTGCTGAGGGAGCCAAAGCAAGGCAGAGCCAGAGCAAAGCTATTCGCAGATGATGCTGTCTGCTACTAAAAACAACTGCTGGTTCTCCTGAGCACCCGGCTGTAAAGTCGTGACCCAAAGGCAATGCAGGCCAGTGGGACACAGCTGGGACACAGCTGGCCTCGCTCTGCTCAGCACCATCTCCCTGCTGGGAAATGAGGCTGCAGCTCAGTTGCAGGAAGGATCAGTGTGCTGTTCCCCCCTCCAAGCACAGAGATGCAGCTCACAGCAGCTCCCACCTTCTGCTCCTCCAGCCCCAAACGTCAGGCTGGATTAGGCATCTCCTGGATCCTGACCTGCTTTCTCCTCAGTAGATGCCTGAGCATCAGTTTCAGCACTCGCCATCAGATGTTCCTTGTTCTGCAGCAGGAGGTTTCGTCTGGTACCAGGAGCTCCCCGGCCCAAGTGTTGTTGTTGCAAACAAAGGAGAAACAATAACTAAAACCAGTCTCTGCCTTAAGGAGCTGACAGCATCTCCCTTATTCTTCCCAGCTTCTGTAAATAAATCCTTGGTAACGTCACTGTTTTGCAGAGGACGATAAAAGGACCTGTCGTCACTCCCTGCACACACTTTTCCTGCCATTCACTGAGCTTTCCACTCCCTCTCTCATGCAGGGAGAAGTTTGTTAAAAATTAATTCTCATCTGATGATTGCTAATTATCTTAGAGGCTGTTGGTAAAGTGCAGCAAAGGGACCAAAGACAGCACTTAAGAAGAGCCCTGCGGGAGGAATGCTAGCTTGGGTGGTGCCATTGAGCAGGATCAGGCAGAGAGGATTTTAATTGGTGCTCCTCCAATAAGATGTCTGGAAGCAAAAGTATGAAATAACATTCACTGTTAGAGGGCTCTCTCTCCACACACACATATATATTTCGTTCTGATTTTTAAAATCTGCCCCTTTGAAATGGGGAGGGATCACATCACCCACCAGATTTCAGTATTTTGTTTGAGTTTCATCCTGGCTATTGTTCCCCACCAAGCTCTGGGAAAGGCTCTGCACAATCTCTTCCCCTTGCCCTCCCTCACCCGGTGCTGCGGTGCTGCCGTGAGTAGAGAACTCATCCCACAGCCTGTGATCTCCTGCTCTCATGGAGGGACAGCCACTCCAGAGTGCTGCTCCCCTCCCGCCAGGGTGAATGGGAAGCTAATCCCGGATTCTCATCTCAGCCACGCTGATCTAATTAACAGTAACTCTTTTGGCTTTATAGGGTGGAGGGTGCCTGGATTTAGATCAGCATTACCGGAATCAAAACCAGGCCAGCTGTGCTTGTTGATATTAGAGATGCACGGCAAAGAGAAACAACATCCGTGTGCAACAGCACAGGAGAAGTGATTAAACCTTCCTGCTTCTAGCTCTGCCCATCTCCCCTCTCCCTGTAACCTCTGCTTTTTAAAAAACAAAGCAAGTAAAAGAAAAATTAGGAGAGAGGCACCGGGGGCCCACAAACGTGAGATTTTACTGCAAAATGCTCATGTCTGAGAGCCTGGTGTTTACACTTGGATGGATCAGGGATTTGAATTTCTGGCTATCTCCAGGGGTTGCAATGGGAGTCAGAACTTCCTCCAGCTATGGTCACTGAGCTGTAACTGTATTATACTGCACTCCCCTCTTCAGGATTGTTCAAGAATTTTGCAGATATTAATGACACATAATTACCATGCTCACATTCCACTTTGAACATGAAGAAACTGGGGCAGCTCAGTGCTGCTCACCTGGTGTGGGGCAGAGCAACCCCTTCAAAGGATGACAAATTGGGGTGACATTTGCAGGCTGAAACTTCTGAGAACTGAAAACTTCAGAGAAACCAGGGGCACATGGAAAAAATATTCAGGGACTATTTCAGTTTTATTTCTGAATGAATGTATTTTTATCCCTTGGTTTCCAACAGGTTTTCCTTGCATGGAGTACAGGTACATATTTCTGTTCTATAAATGTCACATCTTAAGGCCTGTTAATAAAAAGCACTTCTTTGGAACAACACAGATGGGGGTTTTCCTTCATTTGTGTTCAGTTATTAGGGATCCAGATTGAATTTAACATCCTTCTGTCTTTCCTGCCAGGATGATTCAGATAGCAAATGCACTTCTCTTTTGGCACAGGTTTTAACTGAATCATCTTCCCAGACTAGATTGTCACCTAACGGGATCCTAAATTAAGAGTCCACGTTTTATAAAAAAAGCTGGATGGATAAAATGGAAGGGCCTTCCTGCACTGCTGCTGGCAGAGCTAAATCTCCCCCTGTACCAGGATTTTTCACTTCTAGACACCCATTTAAAACTGGTCATACTTGGTTTTTGCTTTGACTAAGGACCAATGTATTGTCTTTAAAATATTTCCCTCTAGGCTACGTTGTGTTTCCTTTTCCTTGGTTTTAGGAGCTGCAAGGTGCAAGGTACATAAGGATCCACCCTCTGTGTCCTCACACACAACAGAATCACCTTGAAGGTAGGTAGAGCCAGCAGCTTGCAGCTTGATGCTGAGTTTGATTTTGGTGAAGGTGTGAAATTCTTCCCTGTGTTGTGTATAGTACATTTTTTGACTAAGAAAATTATCTCTCACTTCTAGAAATTTTATTGGCCTTTTCTATTGGTTGCTTCAAAAAGCCAAGTTTCTGTCTCTTAATTTTGATGCCCCTAGTAATGAAGTATTTTATTTCCATTACAAACACAGAAAAGACACTGCATCCATAAATGCTTGTGTGCATCTGCCAGAGATAGAATCACAGGCCAGTGAGTGTGCCATGTGCCATCATCTGCAACATTGATTTGTAGAGAAAATGCAGAGAATATCCAGCCACGTAGGGCTGCACACCCAGAGCCTACCCTACTGGTGGGCAGCTGAAGGTCACATTTATTCACATATTAATGCAGAAATGACAGTGCAGAGTGAAGGTGCATGTGCAGAGCAGGACGGGCTGCAGGAATTCCAACCCCACGGCTCTCCTGGGGCTCTGCTGCAGCTGCACTTGTTTCAGTGGGCTTGGGGGAAACTCACACACGTGTGCCAATAGCACAAACAACCCTTCCAAACTCCAGGCAGGCTTTTTCCCACACATCCACGCACATGTTGCCATGATCCTTTGGAGCACACATCACAACTTCTGCTCACAGATGCCTTTCCATCTCCCTCATCCTTCACACCAACACACACGTGCACACACACTGCTCCCAACACACGGACACACCTGGTGCACCTCTGTCCTCACTTCAGCTGAGAGGGAGCTCAAGTATTCTCAGTAGCTGCTATAGTGCTGTGCTCTGTTTTAGTTTTTAAGTTCTGTTTACCATAAGTCAAGAACTCTTTTTTTTTTCCCTTTTTGTGTATAATGCTTTGCCAGTGAGGAGGTTTGCAAAAGAAATTGGGAAGGAGCAAAGCTGGTGCAGATGACCTGAACTGGCCAAAGGGGTATTCCACAGCATAGAACATAATGCCCAGTGGCATAACTGGGGGAGTTACCCGAGAGGGGGGCTGGTCTGAGCTGGGGAGGGGCAGTCTGAGATCAGCTGGAGATGAGCAATTGCACTGTGTATTATTTATTTGGGGTGTTTTTCCTTTCCCTTTTGATTATCATTATTGTCTATCATAATTACTCTATTTCACTTTATTTTCAATTATTGAACCGTTCTTATCTCAACCTACGAGTTTTACTTTTGATTCTCCTCCCCATTCCACCGGGGGTAGAAAGTGGGGGAAGAAGAGAGGGGGGGAGTTGCTTGGTGCTTAATTTCCAGCTGGTCTTAAAACCACGACAGCCTCTCCCGGGGATGCACATTCCCTCCTTTCCCACATCCCCACACGCCCGGCGCCCTCCTCGTTCCCCTTCTCTCCTCTGCCAGGTGCGCGCTCCCGTGCGCGCGGCCGAGCGCGGGCCCGGGCGGGCGTGGCCGGGGCGGCCGCGCTGTCCCCGCGTTGCCACAGCGACGGGC
>VZUI01012452.1:0-150131 GCA_013401135.1 Cettia cetti | reverse complement strand
CCCCCCCCCCCCCCCCCCCCACTGGAAAGCTGAGATTATTATGTAATAAAAGGATCTCTGAAGCTGAGTCATCTTGAATTAATTTAGTTTTGATTTTAATTTATTGCCAGTTCACCCCCATGTACTGTGAATTTTACAGCACTACAGTTGTGTTGTTCTTCAGCCACGTCTTCCTTAATGATTTGGAGAATAAAATATTTAAGAGTATTTTTAACGTATTATTCATATCTCATCAGTTGATGAAATGGAATGGGCAGTTGATGCTTTAGGACTGTTTTAGCAAGCTTGTGATGCATTTGAGATGTGGCATACTGGTTACACTGTCAGATATGAAAGATTTAGACCCCTGAACATTAGAAGTAAGTGATGGCTGGGATGTTATACAATGAGATGCGGTTGTAGTGCCACAGTGGTTCCTTCCTTCTTTCCCTGAGTGCTGTGAGGCCACACCTGACCTTCTCCTGGGGGTCCCCACATCACTCTGAACTGTTTGGTTTGGAGGACCCTGACCTGAAGAAGTGAAGAACAGTAGAACTGTGAGCATCATTCATATTTTATTGAGTAGAGCTGGTGGATTTTATGGATGATTGGAAAGATCACTGTACCAGTGCAGCCTTGTTTTTATCTGGAGTCTTGCTGTCCTCCAACCTTCTGACTTCCTGTGTACTGGTTGTGTTTTGTGCATTTGCAAATGCAGCAACTGCTGCAGTTTTCTGAGAGTTTAGTAGGAATCCATTATTTAAGGAAGTCTCATATTTACAGGCCTTATCAACTTCCAAAATCCTTTGTTATAGCTGGGCTATTTGCTTGTTTTTTAAATAGATTAGAATCCCTTTTTTTTTTTTTTTTTTTTTCTTTTTACTTTTTAATTAATCAGCACAGAATTTGGACAGTTGATTTTTATTGGTTTGTTTCAAGGTGCTTTAGATAAATCTCACTGAAATTAGGCAGGTAATACTAGATGAGGTTTGTCATTCAAAGATGCACAGAAAAAATATATTCCAGAAGATAAAGAAGGGTATCCTAATGAAGACAGCAAGTATCAAAAAACCCTCTGGAACTTCTTTAGAGCTGCTTGGTTTGGAGATCAGTCTTCTGCTCTTGGTTGCTAGATGGTAAGACCCATTGGAACAATCCTATAAGAAATCATATAATGCTAATTTGCAAGGTGAAAACTTGCATATTGAGTCATCATGATGTAAGCATCAACTGATTAGAGTAGAAAGTCTTTCAAGAAGAGTCTCCAGCTTCCACCTTTTAATAATAATTGTGAATATCATGAAAGATAGCATATGGCCCACTGTCTTTTAAACAGTGAAAGAAAGCAAAATTTCAGACCTTTATTTTGGGAAGAAGAAAAGTCTCTCCATTTTTAATCTGTGTTGCCTGATGGTGAATTGTGCTCAGCAAGAATTTGTCAGTGTAGCTAGAATTATCCCTGTGTTCCAAAGTCTCTTACATAGTAACTGGTATTTTCACAGTCCTTTGGTAGAATTATTTGCGTCAAGGAGCAACAACAAGATCTCTTGCTGTTTCTCCAGATGTAGCAATTTAGGAATCAAGCCAAAAGATAATATGATGGAGGGATGTTGAACTCATTCTGTACCAAGTGCCAAATTATATTTTCCACTAGAAACATCACAAGAGGCATGTTTTATAGATTTCTCTAACTTCAGGCTGTGTTGCTTTAGCTGATGATGATAAATATTGCACTTGGACAGATATTCTTCTAAAATAGCAGTTTTATAGGTAATGCAATCTCTTCGGGTTTTTTATTTTTTTTTGTTTGTCCCTTTCAAACTATACTTGTTTTTCCCTGCTGTAGCCATAAGTTTACTGCCCACCTTTTAAGTTTTCTCTAAATCTCAGCTCCTGCTTGACTTCAGCAGAACTGTCTAATCTAAACCAATGTTTTTACAAATAACAAACAGCTTCCCTAAAGATAATGTCTGGAGATCTGGTAGTGGTTCGCTCCCATGGATTGTCTCTGACTTCTTATATAGCAAAATGTGGTCTAAAATCTCATATAGGATTATAATGTCTAAATTATGTCACTCTTCTGTCCTAGGCAGATGCTAGAAACTTAGCATTTATTAGTCAGTTGTTTTTTTAGCCCTGTTGATATCTTGCTTCTCACAGCCTGTAGTCTGTGGGTTGTTTTCATTGTTTACACAATTGAACTCTTAGTTGCTATTGTTTTTATTAGGTATTGTTTTCCTGAAACTCTGGAAGTCTTTCAGTTAACTGCTGCCTACCTTTCATTTAGCAGTTTGTGGATGTGTCTTGCTGATGATAGTTGCTGTTTCCTTCCTTTAGCAAAAATGCTGGCTTATTTCCCTGCACTACAGGAGCCTGCCACTGCAGGAGTAAGGGGCTTCAGATTCCAGATCTACAATGATGCTCTAGCTATTTTTCTGTCAAAGAAAAGAAAGTGTCCTAAGTTTCCCCTCAGCAAATAAATATCAGATAGGTGTAGGTTTTTGAAAAGCCTCAGTCCTGTTGAACACCTGCTGTCACATATGATAGCTCGTGAAGGGGACAAAGGCAAAAATCCTGGAAGTCCTGAGAGGAAATCACTGGGGTTCTGTTAGTTCTTTAGGCCTTCACAACATGTAGGCCTTAACAAGATTTCCCTACTTTTTTGTAAGATTTTCTTTTAAATCTATCCTTCTACATTTCTTTAAGAGGAGTTAAACAGTTAATTGATTCCTGTGCTTCAGCAAGAGAAGTAATTTTTTGCACAGCTTTGCACAACCATTGTCTGACAAGTTCCTGGTTGTGCTTTCTGTGGGTAGGTTGTCTAGTGCAGAGCGTGGTGAAGGTGGATCTCATCATGGATCAAATTTTTTTTTTTTTTCAGTGATTGCAGAATAGCAAGTTAATGTAGCTAGCATATGAGCTGATGCAAAAAAAAAAAAAAAAAGCTTTTGTGAGAAGTATATTGAAGTACATTTAGGCAGCATGAAATTTTCAGATTTGATCAAAATCAAAAGTGCTGACCATAAATAATATTACCTTGTTCATATTTTTGAGTAACTTCATGAATGCTTGAGTTTACCAATAGTGAAATTTAAGGTTTTAATGTTTGTTAGTAGCCCATAGCTGAATACTTTACATTTTTAGTGTCTGAGATTCACTCCCAGTTTTGTGGATTCTTATGCAGGCCATATGGAGGCACTTGGCTTCAAAATTGAAAATGTAGTAAGAAACTATTGGTTCCACAGGTCTACATTTTGGCAGAAAATTTTGCTCATTTTTGTATTCTGTGCGAACTGAAGTCTAGTGGTTGCCCTTGTGAATTTTACTAATATAGTCAAATCATCACTGGGCATTAAATTTTGTCCTAAACTCAAAGTTTATGCAGCTTGAATGTGAGTAGGATGTGAGGAAAGCTGTTTAGAAATATGGAAATTGGTTGCAGTAATTTCTCACCCCATATATAGGGAACGGGGACAAGAAGATGTTAGAGGAAAGAAATCTTCTGCTGAAAACCACAGTAGTTGATAATAAATTTGCTGTACGTCCTGATGCTTTAATTTGAATTAAGACTCATAAGCATGCTGCAAGAAATTCTTCAACAGATTTATTTTTAAAAATAACATCTTCATTCTGAAGATAAATAATTATTGGAAAAAGCATGCTGGTAGATAACTTGTTGATTAAATGGATTTTAAGTGTTTCTTATTAATACAGAGAAGTCAAATTGTTTGATCTTACTACTGTTTTTCTGGGGTTTGCACATAATAACATCAGACATTTATTTGGGATTTGTTTCTTCTGAAATCTCAATAGTATAAAGAAATACTTGTGACTTGAGTCAAGAAAGGATATTTAGATGGCTTTAATTCAAACAGCTCTGTGGTTATAATTTCATAGTCTGTGGGTTTTCTTAATGTAATTGCTTAAAGTTTTACCTAATTAAGTCTGTAATCATAAAAAGGGGCTGTGTTCCTACTGGAACAAAAATTAAAACTCTGCTTTAATGATTGAAATGTACAACTACAATTTCTACAGCTGTAGCTGATGGAAGTTTTATATAGTAGCATGAATTTCAGGCAAGCAAACCTGCATGAGGTAATTGTTAACTTGTAATTTTTTCTGACCATTCTACATGCAAAGTTGTGCATATTAATATATCTCTTCACCAAAGGGATGATTTTTTACGCTTTCACATTTTGCTTGCCTTTCTTTCTATAATTTTTTTAGTAGCTGAAATCCTTAGTCTTACTCAAAGTTCGTATTTGATTGATGGGACTATGACATTTCAGTAAGATATGGGTTTGGAATTTCCAGTTAAAACTCTATTGTAGTAGCACCTTGAGTATAGCAAGCTCCTAGGACTCCCAAGTTAGCAAAATAAAGAACAAAAGTTGTTAAAATTCCTGGGAGATGCTGAGGTCTCTACTGTTCCAGAGACATTCACTTTGAACAAGTCTTGTCTTCACTGATTGTTCTCATCTTGTAGTTGTAGGCACCACTGAAAGCTCTGAAATGGCAAAGCATTGCAAGACCATGAATGCGTGTTTTGGAACTCTTTGTTGGGGAAAATGCATGGTGAGAGGATAATGCCTTCCAGTTCCTGTGAAACAGAAGGATTGAAGTTGGCATTTCTATCAGAAATTGTTCTGTACTTTAAGTTCATTGTGTGTCAGCCTTGTATTTGAAATGTCTGTTCAGGGATCTGCTAGAAGGGCTTTTTCTTGTTCATTTACACAGTGACATTTCTAGGCTGGTTTGAAGACCACAAAAAGGCAAAGGGAGAGTCTAATATGACTAAACAGTAGTATGTGACTCTAGCCATATTAATTATCTGGTATGTTTTTAAATTGCAGTCATATGTTTGATAATTCTTAAATTGACAAAGGTATTTTAAAAAAAATCTCTATTATCCACTCTACCTTTAATATCATGTAGGTATTCTAAATTTGGGTAATAAGAGTAATGGATAACACAAAAAAAAATTTCATGGTTTTCATTTTCTTGGGATCCAGGGGTGTTTTTTCTTAACCTTTGGTTCTCTGCTGGAGTGATCTTGCTTTTAAACTTTCCTATATGTGTCTTTCTTTTTTAAATGAGAGACATAAAATTACATGCAGGAAAAATAACGATTTTCAGATCGGTTTTTGCCAGGAACTCTTTTGTTTGGAAACATGGGATTTAGTTAAAAAATGGTTATACAGAAAATAAAAGGCCAAGTGAATAGTTTGCTATCTTCATCCACTGAAGTCACTTCCTTTTTTTGTAGTAGAATACATCAATATTACTGTAAGAAAATAATCTTAAACTTGTTTTCATTTCTAGTGTTTCTGAAATAGTACTTGTCTGGTTCCTTTCTGATAGCTTAAATAACTCAATTTGGCATGAGTAGGATATCAGGAAATGCCTACTTATATGGACTTTGTTGTTGTTTTTACAATAAATATTATCAACTGCCTTAGTAAATTAGCTTGGGCATAAGGCAATGGAGGTGTGGGTGTACAATTTATTTCTTCTCAAGCTGCAGTGTTTTGGATCTTAGTAGTATGAGGTAATAGTTGAGAGAGATGTAGTTCTTGTCTCCACAAAAATTATTAAAGAGGATTTACTTTATACTTTATTTCACTAGCTGAAGATGAAAAAATGTTGGGTTTTTTTTTCAGTAAGATTGTAGGAAAAAGGTGAGGCAAAGATTGTGTTCAGCAGTTGTAATTTTGGCTTTCTAGACCATATCTTAACTAAGAATCAACATGTTACATCACCTGTTTTTGGGGTGGTGGTCTAGTTTTATTCAGTCATAAGTAATTGCACACTATAGGAGGGGAGTGTAATTAAATAGCAAAACATAAGTAGCAAGGTCAGGCTGGATTCTAGGACAGCTGGACCAAGTTCATTTAGAAGAAAGGCCATCAGACCCATTTGAAAGGTGATTTATTTCTGTGTAGTTGTGTGTAAGGTGTTTAGTTGTGGCTAGTGGGATCTCTGCTGTGGTAGACAAGTTTGAATGCATCTCTGCTGCACAGCTCTTGGAATCTTGGTTAGGGATGAAGAAAGCAATGAACTGGATGGTTACAGTAGTCTAAGGAGACAAAACAATATTTATCACCTCATTGGCAGCACTTTCCAGCATGTTCATGACTTGGACTTGTGTCTGATGTGTTTTTTTTAGCCAGAACAGCAAAGAAGGATCTCCAAGGAAAATAGTGAGGTTGCTCTGCGGGTGCATATAAGACATGGTGAACAACACAGAAAAAGCCATGAAACCTCCAGTTAATGTTAAACACGTGGAGAGTAGAAAGAGATGTAAAGGGCCAATTTGACATAAATTTCTTGATAGAGAGTGAAAAGTGATAAGAAAAAATATTGAAAGTGAAGTAAAAAAAAAAAATGCTTATCTGGACTGACACAGAAAGGCAACTGGGTCAAGGCTGTAGGCCTGAAGGATGATTTTTGTTATGATAGTTGTCATGAGTGAAAAAGGCACACCAGTGAAAAGTTGGAAAATGTTTTTTGTAAGTTTGCAAACTGAGTGCATTAGCTGGACCACTTTATGGAAAAATCATCTTTCTCTGTTCTACGTATTGTACAGGGAAAGTGGAGATAGATCTGAGGCAGAAGACTGAGAAAATGGTTTGTGTCAAAGAGATCTATACTGCAGCTAAGAGTGATTGGGTACCTGTGTGTTATGATGAATGAAATCTAGGGAATCATTGGAGAAACTTGGCTAAGGACTGTGTTACAGCCTTGTATTGAATTGACAGCTAGGCATTCATAAGAGTCAATTGAAGATTGCCAACATTTCAGCTTCCTTAGCAGGAGATCAAGTCTAGATAGATAAAACTGTCATCTGTGTGAGTGATGCCTATTGAAATTTTTGTAGGTGGCATTATTCAACTGTAGAAAGAGGTGATATAATAAGCAAGGAAAATGTTCTTGTAGATTTATCCCTTTAAAAAATACAGGAAGAATGGTTTGAAGAGGGAGTGGATGAAGGGGAGAGACCATGCTTAGAGGAATGTGTGCAAGTATTAAACAGGGATCTGTTGGACAGAGAAGATTTGGGTAGAGAACTGATTCCAATTCCTAGGAAGTCATCTGTCAGCCGAGAAATGAGATGACAGTAGCTTTGAAGCCAGCTTGGGAGGTTTGCTGTAGCTTTTGGTATGGAAAAGACCTGAAATGTGATGGGATAGACTAGAGTTTGCATGAAGGTTAAAAAAAGCAAACAACAGAGTGAAAAGAAATGAGAATTTGTGAAAGTTGGAATCAAACCATTGGTTTGGTAGCAGGAGCCATAGAGGGGAGTAACAGGTAATACCCATGTGTGTGGTGAGAAGGAAGAAGTGTAAGGTTTAGAGCTTAACATTTATTGCGGAAAAAAGACATGATTTAGAATCCCTGAGGTGATTTGCTCATGAGTGTTAGTTAGTGTTGATCCTGTTGTGTGACATTGTGTTCACTAAAATTGTGAATTGAGAGGTGATCAAAGAAATGCTACAATGTTTATGATCACAGTTTTTCGAGATGGGTTTTATGCAGCTGCTCCTATTTAGAAATCAATTTAAAATGAGAAATCAAAGAACTTATCAGTTTGCTTGTGTCCTAATCTTTGGCTAAGAATGTTTTGGGTTTTTTTATGTAGCTGGTTTACTTCAGTGGATATACTTGCATATTTCACATGTATACTTCACTTGCCTTCCTCAGCAGCAAATTCACAGGCTCCATCAATGCTTATTTGTATTTTATCATCTCTGATTCTTACCCATTCACAGCACAAACAGAGACAGGTATGACACTGACTTGAAAATCTAATTAGTATTGCCACATATCAATAATGTTCAGTATTTTGAGTCTTCCTGTGTATGTCTCAGGATATTTGTTTTGCAACACAGTGTTTCAGTTTTAGTATTACTCAGACAACCTGTTAAAAATAAATCCTTACTTAATCAAGTTTTCTTGAGAAGTGTTAGGCCAATAGTTGGCTGCAGCACCTTGCTTCCTCATTAGTGAGATACCTTTCCCTGGGCTGGGACTGTGACACCTAGCTTTGCAAAGACAATATTGATGCCCTCTGAGCTGAGGGAGTCAAGTGGTGTGATTGAGGTACAGCAAACTTTGCCCTGGTGTTGCCAAGGGGACTGTGAGTTTATGTAGTGCTTGAGATTGGAATTTATGGAGAAGTGACTGAGATAAATAGGGTAACTCACACCTACAAGGCTTTTCTTTCTCTTTCAGTCTGTCTGCAGAAACAGATACATAATCTTGAAGACATGAAACAAGTTACTTTTACAGCAATAAGGAAATCAAAGCCTGGAAACTATGTAAAATCACACTATGTTAAAACTCTCTGTATTTCCTTTCATACCAAGGAAAAAAGGTCTTCCATGCAAATGATTATGAGGCAGTAAAGCCAGGGTCTCTTGGTATCCTCAAAAAGTCCCAGAAGTTTGGGTTTTGCTCTGAAACTACTATCAGGTACTATGGGGAAACTGTTTGGAATACTGGCACTAGTAACTTTGTTAAACTGGTGGTGTTTAATTTAAGTTACCTAATTTACTTACATATTACACATTCTTTAAATTTAACTGCAGAGGGGAAAAAAAGATGAAAAAAAATGTGTTTTCTATTTCCCCTGTGGCTAGAAGAACTACAGGGTTTAAATGGTGGTAATGAAAATTTTAACTAGACTTTAAAAAACTTCCTCTTGCAACAGGAATCCTGGATTTCTAGGGTGGATGGCTTAGGGAAGTGGAGGAATTTCCATCATGAAAGGCTTTTCAGAACAGGTTAGACAAGCATCTCTGCAGAATAATGCAGGTGTAGTTTATCCTGCCTGAGGCCAAGAGACTGCATTAGATGACCTCTGAAGGTTTCTTCTAAGCCTGTTGGTTTACATTCATATATGTGACTCTTTCCTCTTAAATACGAGGTCAGATTCCACTAGCAGATTCAACATCAGTTACTTGTTATATAACCACAGTCCCTGAGTGTTGAGGCTGTGTGAATCTTCTGTTGGGGGAACAATAGTGTTTTGAGCTGTTTACAGTAGATGCTTACAGGCACTTTCATTATTATCTGTTGGCTGCATCCTGGAGCTTCCTCCAGTTTGTATTATAGCTTTTACCATGGCTTCCATTATGCTGCTGTTGGAAAAACTCGAGGGTGAATTCTGGTATATTTTCCGTTCTGGTTGACTGCTTCTTGTGTTGAAGTGTAGGTACTTGAAAACTTCAGGACACAACCTGCAAACTTGGCAGGCTGAGGGAGAGTAGAAACCTGGACTGAAATAGCCTGGAGGACCGACAAGACTGAGAGCTTGAAGCCTGGGCTTTCTTGGAATTTGTCCTGTGTCTATTTCTAAAGTAGACAGACTGCTCTCACTCGGTATCTAGCTGTTATTAATGTCAGTCTCCAGTCTGGCTGATGTACGTGTCCCACAGATAAAAGTATTAAGAATGTTTTTCAGAGTTGCTTATGCAAATTGAAGCACAACTTTTATTTACTGAGAGAGTGCTCATTTAATGAAGAGCTGTTATTAGGTTCAATATGTGATGCTACACTTTATTTATGGGAAAGATCTAAAAGAACTTTCATTGCAGGCAAAGTTACTAATTTTATCACATTCTTTAGGGATGCTCATTGTTATGGTATTTTTGCCTTCTAAAACATGATGTTCTCTCTTTTCCATCCACTGTTTTCAGAACAGTTTTGACTACAAATGGGAATTAAAATACAGAGAGAATGTATAAAATTATTAATTTAATTTTAAGCAGGAGCTTAGGGTCAGGTGTCTTTCAGTGTATTTAGTGCATTTTAGGAGTACTTGTCTTTGAGTACATCCCGAAGTTTCTGGTTACTTTGCCAAAGTGCGCATTTATTTTCAACATTTCAATGCTATGATTTCAAGTTTCTAACACAGCTGAAACTTGTTCCTTTCTTCCCAGCCTTATTTTCAGACAGAACTAAAGCATTTCTACTCAGGCTTTCATAAAAAAAATAGTCAATTCAATGTTCTGTCAAAAAAAAATGAACAGAATACACTAAATCTTTGTCAAGTTACAGGAGACTGAAAACTGCTTTGGAATGTGGTAGCCAAGCCTAGGCATACATTTCCATTTACAGAGGGGAAAAAATTTACCCATAATTGTATTTTTGTCTCTTTTTTTTTTTTAAATATTCTGCTACTTTTCTTTTTCTTTCTTTCAGATGATATTAACTGTGTTTCTGAGCAACAATGAACAGATTCTGACAGAAGTTCCAATTACACCAGAAACAACCTGCCGTGATGTAGTGGAGTTCTGCAAAGAGCCTGGAGAAGGAAGCTGCCATCTGGCTGAAGTATGGCGTGGAAATGGTAAGTAAAATATTCACTGGAAATGGATTTTAATATGTGCACCAATTATAAAAAAAAGTGACTTCTCAATACTAATTATTTCAATTACATATTGTACACTTTCTTTTTCTTCTAGTCTAGTAGGCTTCAACACAAAGGATGGTAATCAAATAACTGCTGAGATTCATGTAATTCTTGGCTCCTTTTTTCTCTTCTGTTTTCTTCCTCAGCATGAAATGTTCCATAAAATGCATGTGTTTTGTTCTGTGTTCTGTTTCTAATAGGGTGGAGGGTATTTAAATGACAATAGGGTTCTCATGATGATTTTTTGAAGTCAGTGGGTACAGATCACTACCTGTATTCTTTCCAGTCCTGTTTCTTCACTGTTAGCATGTGAACACAGGCTGAAATTTAAGAAAGAGTATAGATTTTTTTTTTTTCCTTCTGTACCATGAATAGCAGATGCTCTGCAGACAGCATTATGCCAGAATGGGGCATAGTATCTCTCGAAATATTCATGAATATTTCCTCTCAAAGATTTGACAGCCTCTCTTGGAGTGGGTAGTAATATCCATATCCTATTTTTCTTGCAATTATTATTTCACAGAATAATGAAGCAGGCACTTTTTGCAGGAATGTGTCAAAATCCATGCTCGGTAGATTCTCTTTTTAAATGGGTTCTTGTAGTTGCATGTAGTACAAACCTCCAGGTTACTGTTTATCAATGAATGGACGTAAGTGGAACTGGTGGATAGGTGGGGATAACAGACATATTCATAGAATCGTAGAATAGGCCCAGGGAAGGGTTTGGGTTGGGAGGGACCTTACAGATCATCTAGTTCCAATCCCCCATTCTTATCTCTTAGTAATTAAAGTGACCCCTGTTCAGTGTAGTTTGTTCTGTATAAAGACTGATGAGACCATAACTTGACACTGAATTCTTAACTTCTGTATAGAGGTGTTTTATTTCGAATGGGGCCTGTTTTGCCAGACAGACACAACAGGCATTATTCAGATTCCTTTGGAACTTTTATATATTGGCAGTCCAGAATATTTTCCTCCTTGGAAAACTATGCCTCATCTTTTTCTAAACTGTTCTAAGACTTTGTAAAAGGAAAAGCTACCTGAAGAAGTTTTTCCCTACCTAAGTGGAAACTCAGTTTAGGCAAGAGTGAACAGGGGAAAGGTTAAGAATTGTATGCACTTATTCAGTATACACTCTAGTTAGAAAACTTGTCTTTAAGGATAAAACTTGGAGAAAGGTTAAAACTGCTTCAGATTGGAAATTCAGGTTATGGAGTCTATGATGCCAAGTGCATCACAGATTTCTAAAATGGATTTGCAGACTTCAATGACACTCAGATATTCCTTGTGTTTTTCAGTCCTTTGTCAGTGAAAGTGCTATATATTGCTTCACAATACTTTGAAAGTGTACTCCTTAAACATAGGAAAGAATGTTGTCATCTAGTTTTAAAGGGTGACTGGAAACTGCAAGAGTGATCCACAGCATCTTCCTGGAACACTTAAACCTTGCAAATCTTGGGCCTTAGAAGCACAGGTTTTCTGTGATAACTTTTAAGACTGAGAAAATATTTTATGTGTGAGTGTAATACTTTATTTCTCAAAGTGTCAGATATCAAAAGCTACAAGCTTCTATAAAGTGGGAAATAGAGTTTATCCATGAAGTTGCAATGGGAGAACTAAGAATAAATTTTGGATGTCTACCCTGAGAATTATCTTTCTTTGATCCCAGTAAAGTCAATGGATATTACTGTGAGTAGAACAAGAAGATGGCTGATTTCAGCTGCTTGTTTTCTGTTAATTGTGAGCACTGGAGCTCACCCAGTTTTCTGAAGTGGAGATCTACATACAAACACTTAGGTGAAGGAGCAGAGGCCTGCCCAGAGCTTCTACCTGTTGTTAGCTCTGAGCTTCTGGTAGCTTTACTTGCTAAATTCCCAAGGTAGTAACTGTATAGATTTATTCCACTCAAAGTGTAGAATAGAAAACACTGTAGAGAATGAAAGAAAAAATAAAACACTCGCTTATGTTTCTGGGTCTTTCACACAGACCTGCAGTGTCAGCAAAAATGATATCACACACACTGGTTTTAAGGCTCTCTGACAGGACTTTCAGCACAAATGTTTATTTCGTTGTTCTTAAATGTAGGATGCTGTTACAAATCTGTGTCCTCTGTTTCTTGACCCAAAGTCTAGGATACATAGATTTCTCAGTGGAATGACCTGGTCATATACATGATAATTTTTCCTTCTGCTTCTTCTGAGAGCTAAATTGAAGTAATTCCACTGAAGTTTTTAAAAATAATTTTGCCTGTAGCGGAGATCTGGTGTAGAAAACAGTTGAAGAGTCTGAACAGTTAAATGTGACAGTTACAACAACAAACCTTAAACTATGGTTCTGAGTGGGAAGTGTGAGGCAATTTGCAGTAAAACTGCTGCATGTTGTGCCAGTGGAAAAGCATATTTTATCCCTTCTATTACACTGTCTCTGATCTCTCACCCTTATCCTCAAGAGATCTGCAAGTGTTCTTTCAGACAACATTTTGGAAAGTAAAATTCAAAATAAAAGTTAGTACAGCAAATCATAGGCTGAAAAAACACATTAGATTTAGTCACACACCATAAGTGGTCTGTTTTCCTGGCAGTCTCTCCATGTGGCAAAAATGACAAATTACACCTCCCTCCATAAGAGAGTCTACCTTGCCTCTTGTAAAATGTGCTTAACTCCTCTGCTCCACAGGTAGCCACAGCTTCTTTTAGGTAGCCCAGCTGAATAATGCATGTCTATACAAATTCAAAGCATTGGGGCTTGTGGACTGTAATCTTGTCATCAGGTACAAATAATAGTTTGCATGCCCAAAAGCCTTTCTGAACTGTACTGCTCTAACAAAATGCTTTCTCTTTTAATAGTCTTCCTGTTTTGAATGCATATATACAAGTAGATGATAAACACTTTATTTTATTTTTAGAGGATGAGACACCAATTTTCTTCCAGAAAAATGTAACTAAAATCCAAAAATTATGTAAGATTTCTACAGTGCAGAGGAAGATTACAATAGCTTAGCTGTTGGAAAACATATTGGTTTATTTGTTGTTGTGGCTTTTATCTCTTTGCTTTTGTGTGACAAAGAAATGGTTGAGGACTTTACAAGGTTTGTAAAATAGTTTGTGTTGTTTGCATGAGTCAAGAAACCGATTCTTTTCAGAGCTGCATGGCCTAAGCATTTCATTCTCTGTTCCCTCTCCTTTCCAGTTTCTTGAGATGAGTAGTGCTTGAAAAAGTCAATAGCATTTGTGCCTGATATATCAGTATACTTTGTACCACCTTGTGCCTTGTCAGTTTGAAGCTTCTTCTTTTTGCGAGGATTTTGCAGGCTGTAACAGGAGGCAAAACCAGAATGTTCTTCCTCATTCCCCTATTATTGCAGATAGCAGTCAGTAAGGAGGGTCAAAGACAGGTATGATGCCAGGAACTTGTAGTATGTTTCAAGACAGAATTGATTTCAACCATTAAATCCACCCAGTACTGAATTATTCAGTTCATTTACACCTTCAACAACTGGTCATAACTGGTATTCCTCAGTGTGGTGGTAACATAGGAGGCAAGAGTGTGAAAGAAATAGTTTCTTACTCTAAGTGTACTTCTGCAAACCTGAGCAGGGAAAAACTCATTACAGATAGCACTAGCAAACTCCCCTATGGAGAAAATCCATTACCTTTTATTCTGGTTTCATGTAGAGGAGGCATAAATGTGTTTATTTCACATAGCAGGATCATTGAAGTCAGGATGAAAACAGATTTTGAAGACTGAAACTTACTTTTAATTGGTGGATTTGTAGCTCCACCAGAAGAATTTCTTTTCTGGAACACTGGTGCACTATCTGTTTTTCAAATTTACAGGGTGTTTTGTTTTGGAATACTTAAAACTAGCCCATCCTCAAAACTTTTACTTAAAAGGAAAGGAGTATAGCTCATTTCTCAAAAATATTTTAGAATCTTTATCCAACTGAAAATCTAAGGCAGTTTTTTCAGGTAAGTATGGATGTATGCATTTATCATGGTTTTCTGCTTTGTTGTTCATGAAAATAAATTGTCTCTAGATAATTTTTGATGTGTTGCTAAAGTATAGGGGCCCAGCCTTTCTATTATTACTCTACACCCATTCTCCTATTTAACATTTTCTTCACACTCAGAATGCTCTCTCCTATTTAAATTTTTTTAAAAATTAAAATTAAAGTTTGAATTAGTTTTGAGAAACCAGTCAAATATTTCTGAAGCTATAACAACTGGGAAAAGAGTAACTGTAGCATTTCTGTTTTGATTTGATTTTGGTTCTTAAAGAACAGGGATTTTCAGAAAATAGTTCTTTTGCTATTATTCTACAAGTGTAAAATCATGCTTTCTTCTTGCACTTCTTACAGATTAAAGGGTCTTAAACTGCAGGAAGGAATGGGGATTTCAATTCTCATCATGTCTTGTGTTAAGTGTTAATGTCCATTTCTTCTTCCTCTTTGTTTCCTGAATTTGTTTCATGTAGTCAGGTTTCACAGAGTGATTAGTGCTGCTCCTTCTTTCTTTTTGTTGCCTCAGTGATGTTGATGATGCTGTAACTACTTTAACCTGTTTTCTGTCTACTTTAGGATAACATCCCAAACGAGTTTTGTGAAAGAACTGCTAAACTAGTAGAAAATGTCTTTGCCATTTCTTTCCATTGTCGTGTTCTGAAAAATATTAGTCTTAATTATTGAAGGTGCATTATGTAAATGACACCTCTTACTTTGACTAGCTCCTGGGATCAGGGCCTTACTTTTAATGGGAGACCAGCTCAACCAGGAGTGAAGCTGCAACTAATCCTCACCATTCCAGAATTAGCCCAACCCTGTTATAGTTGGGTTTGCCTAGCAATTTTTCTGTTTGGGAGAAATTCCTAAAGATTCATATCTTGTGTCCTAAAGTCTCTGAACCAAACCACTTAAATATTTTTACATTCAGTGATCTTTAGAGGACTCATGCTGCAATTTTAGTGGATATGCTTCAAAGCACTTAAAACCTAACTTTACTTTAGGAGTTGAAAATCCTGAAAATCATGCTTTTAAAATTCTTTTTCATGAACTGAGTAGTAATAAGCCACTGACTTTATTCTTGTGTGCTTAAACATTATTGACAATGTTTCTAGGACAGCACTTGGGTGAGGAACCAGAAGAAGTGAAGCAAATAATCTATTTTTTAAATGCACTTCTTTTGTTTTGGGGGAGTTGGGTTTTTTTTTTTTTTTTTGGGGGGGGGGGGGCAGTTTTTTTCTTTTGTGTGGGGTTTTGTTTTGTTTTAAAGAAAGATGAGTAACCAGTCATCCGATGAATATGATTAACTTGTGGTTTAAATGGCCCTTCCCTACTGAAAGCAGCTGGGTCTAACTGTGGCTAAATGGTGTTAATCACAGACCTGTTCAACATGACAAATTTTGACAAAAGTTTATTGTATTAAATGCATTGTGCAACAATTGATAAAAATGTATTATTTTTTAAGTACTGCAGTTAAGTATCCCAAGAGTGTGAAGACGTGTAAATCTATGTAGTTCATAATGTATATAAATTTAGGTAACTTTTGTTACATAAAGGTGGAGTTGTGATTTGGTTTTCCCAAGCCTTTCTCAAGATTTCTCATATATCTGAATCATTTTGTCTTATGTCAAATGAATGAAGTATGAAATGGATGACAAACTTAGTGGTGCTTTTCCTGGTAGGAGATAGAGTGGCTTAGGTTTTGGAGGCCAAAAGTATTTTGTTTTTAACAACAAAGTATAGTATAGAATATAATTTTATTCTGGTTAGAAGATGTATTTTGGTACCTTAGCTAGTTTTAGATCTTAAAACAGGGATTTTATTATCCTAATAAAAAACATCTGGTAATAAATGCAAGCGTAATTATGGAAGCAGTGAAAAACTTGTCTTCTTAAATGTATTTTCATTTTGAAATACTAAATACATAGTGTGCAGCCTCTTACTAATGATATATTTGATCAATTTAGAAGAGATAATTACTCTATGCAAATATTTTCTTGGGGAAAAGCAAAGAGACTTACTGTTGCATAGAACTTAGTCTTTATTTGTTCAAAGAGTTGCCAGTAATTCCACATATACTGGAAGTTAGTGTCTGGCAAAGTGTATTAGAGTGGGAGTACTTGCTCAAGTTCTTAGGATATGAAATGTCAATATAATGATAAGGCTTTTTGTCTGTGGAAACCCAGAGGTTCAAATTGAATGAATTATTTTAATAATAGAACAGATTTGGTTGTGATGGGGAGAAAGTTGCTATTTCCTAAATTAGGGTTCTATAAACACTGGTATGAATTTGCAAGCTGGTTCTGTAGTGCTGTGGAGCAATGAGCTGTGTTACAGTAACAGGCCAGCTTTTAATACCATACATCCAGGTGGAGCCTGTTTCTTAGACTTCGTGTAAGACAAAATACATTGGATAGATTGAATTGCTGCCAAAAAAAGACATTCTGACCATTAGTAAGAGTTTTGTATAACCCTGCTTGATTTTAAGGAGTTGTGATGAGGTTTTTTTGCTTTTGTACCTCTAGAGCGCCCCATACCCTTTGATCATATGATGTATGACCACCTACAGAAGTGGGGGCCCCGCAGGGAAGAGGTGAAATTTTTTCTTCGTCATGAAGAGTCACCAGCTGAAAGCAATGAACAGAGTAAGTACATTTATACTGTAGTGTTACTGAAACGGGTTTAAAAGATTTCTGGACTGAGTTTGGTTTTCAGTTCATTCAGTGAACTTCAGGGGTTATATGTAATACAACTTCCTTGTACCAAAGCCATTTTGAACCTTCCTCAGGGGCACCTTTTTTCTTGTTCTTCAATTCTCATCTTTAGAATAATTTCTACAAGTCTGTTGAGTAATAGCAAGATCTGTTTGTATTCTGGTTAATTTGGATCCAAAAAAAGTTGGTGGATATTAGAGATTTGATGTGGTTTTTTCTTACTGAGAGGAAGTCCCTACATTTTGAGAGGGCAGAATGGTTCTTTTGGAGCTCCTGTTCTTTCAGTTGCACAGAGAAAGACTTGGTAAACTCCTTTGCCTCCTTTAAAAACTCAAATCAATTTTACAGACATCACTGGCAGAGGTTTCAGTACCTTTGCTGTCTCAGTACTTCATGTAGGTATATTTAATAGTCGGGATAATTTGCATCTTGAAAAATTGCTGGTCTGTTTGGTTCTATAGGAAAAGTGTTTATATGAAACAGTGCCCTATGAAGTGGGGTTTCTTAAAAGACTGGAATAAAAATTAGAAGTGTTTTAATTTTCTGAACTTACTGGTGTAGACTGTACTTAATCTATGCGAAGAGTTTTGAGGCTGCACATTATAGACTTAATGGATGTCAGACTGTCTGAAGGACAGGAAAGGTGTCTTGGTGAGGTGTGTTTGCATGCCTAGATTATCCTGACTCATTCAACTAATCTAACTACTTTTAACAACAGGATTTTGAGTCTTTGCTGAGTCCTTATTGCTTTCAGCGGAGGCTTCTTCTCTTATTTTTAAGTGGTTCCTGCTTCTTTTGAACACGGAAGTAGCAGACCCAAAAATGTGTGAGGGAATTTTGTATTAATTAGGTACTTTGTAAAATAGTCTATTATCCTTTGGGCAATATAAATATAAAGTATGTTAAGAAATTTAGAATACACTTGAAGCCAAAGAATTTCAATGTGCAAGGAAAGCATTACTTCTGAACCATGCATACAAGGCTTTTTAACTCATCACTGGGCTAAGGATCAATTTCTAGATTAAAGTTGTTTATAAGTTATACATTATAAAAGCTTCTGCTACCACATTATATGGTATTCAGTTGAAGCTACTGCTTCTCATGGACACAAATTATAAAACTTGAATACTTTGCCTTTCATGACATCTTTGCCTAAAGAGAAGTCAGGAAAATAGAGCTGCATGTCTGTACTTTTAACTGAGGAATTCTGTAAAGTAAAAGCTTTTTCTGCTGATTGACTGCTTACAAAAAGTAACTTTAGTAAGAAGGAGTTGGAACTAGCAGTATTAAAATTCACAGGTAAAAGTTTGATACAAATTCTTGTATCAAATTCAAGAATATCTCAGAATATTTGAGGACAGGCTGGAGAGTAAAATACATTTGTGTTGAAAACTGAACTTCGCACTAAGAGTGATGTTTTATTTTTAGGTGGACGTCAAGCCCAAAATCAAAGAAATGGCATAAATATACCTGTAGAGAAACGAACAGAGAATGGGGTATGTAATAAATCTTAAGGGTTTGGATCAACACCACTCTAATACTTTGTTTTAAAAGTTTTTACTATTCAAGGTGTGTTATGATGGGAACTGGGAAAAAGTATCTTGATCTTGGTTTTGTTTTGATTTTGTTAGAAAGTGGATGGGAAAATGTCTTTTTCATCAACTGCTCTGAATTTTCTGTCTAGAAAGAAATTACATGATGTGAGAATCCACGGAGTCTTATTAATTCATGTTCTAATCTGCTTTATTCATTCTTTATGAAGTAAAAACAATCTACATTATTCTTTCACACTTATATTGCCTGTCCACGTATCTTTTCTTTGATTTATCTCACTGGTACTGATTCTTGACATACCGTTATATGTTGAAACATGAGGATGTATCTGTGAACTGGGATATTTTCAGATGCTGGTAGAAGAGCTTGCATACCCTCAGAGCCACCACTTTATACTGTTTTTATGCACTTGATTCATTTCTATATCTGGAGTTTTTTTAACTAATATATTACTAGGTTTCTAATTTAAAATACAAATCACATGCCATAGGCAACTTGTGATTCCTGGCTTGGACATTTTCTCGTTTATACATAAAACATAGTGTATCTCTTTCAAAATTAACATGGCTTAAAAGCCTTCTACTCCTGAGCTGAAATTCTCCTTGCTTTCTTCTCTCTTGTCTCATCTTCAATACTAATGAAGATTCTGCAAAGCACAGTCTGTTCTTGTTTGTTCAGGACCATTCTACTGCCTTTACCAAGACACACCAACCATAGTTAGCTATTTTTAAGCATTTTAAAATGTCAATAAAAACATTTCATCTCACCAATTCATTGTTATATTGTCTCAATGAAGCACTGTCACTTTACAAGTGTGCATGTGGTTCTTTCTCAGAGTAAAATAATACTTAAATTTAAAAGGAAACAAATCAGTTTTTTCAAGCTGAGAATCTTAAAAACAATTGTGCAGAGTCAACATTCCTGTGCTTGTACATTGCCTGATAATTAACGTCTAAAATTCACATACACTCCTGTCAGAGATCAGGCAGCTACAGAAGCTGAACTTGGTAGCACTGCAGACTTTGTGGCCCTGGTACAGTGAAAGCCAAGGGAGGGATAAACTCAAGGCAAGAACAGAAGTGAAGACATCTTTTCTGGTCACTCTGAGCCTCAGATGCTGGCTGCTCTGATGAGGGAAGATGCAACAAGGACTTTGCTGGTAAAAAAAAAAAAAAAAAAGAGCGAAAGACACTACTAGCGTAAAAAGAATAATCAGAAGATTGTGTTTCTTAATGTAGTGACCTATAAATACTGGTAAATTGTCATAAACTGATTTTGCTTTGCTGACATAATAGAATCTGTCAGTCAATCCTTGCACTCTCCCATGTAGCAACAGAGTTGTTCAGTCAATTTGCAGCTCTTTGCAGCTTGTTTTGTGTATGGCATGTGGACCTAGGGGAAGGAATTTTTTTCCCTATTCAAAACAGTTAATCATGTATTGCTTTCCACGTTCCTTTTCTGTAGAGAGCACTGGCTGATACCCTCTGCTGCATGCATCCGTTTATCCTGCTGCCATTGTCATATTGACAATGTAGTGAGATCATGGTGCTGTAAAGTGCTGGGGGAACATAACCCTTTCATGACCTTCCCTGATCTACTCCTCCATGTGGGTTGTAGCTCAGATACTGCATTTGAGATATAGTATATTTGGAAATTAGGACTGGCACGTGAAGAATACCTTACAGTCTCACTTCTTGTCAGGGCTAAGCTTTATGATAGCATGGCTCTGTATTGAATTGAATTTGCTGTGAGTTTTTATGGGTAAAGCTCAGATTTGATAACTTGAATAACACTTCTATCTGCATTCTATTCAGGACACTTTTTTTTTTTTTTTTTTTTTTTTTTTTTTTTTTTTTTTTTTTTTTTTTTTAAATCCCAAAAGTTGGCCACAAAATTAAAATTTGTTGGGGAACTGATCACTTTAAAAAGGACTTTTACCAGGTTTAGAAAATAAAGTGTATGAAATACCTGGTTTATGAAAATAGAAGACTAAAACCTGAAGGTGTTATAGTAATGTAAAATTATAGTGGGTTTTATGCTAAAAATGATACAAATTAGGTTTTGGAGGTGTTTAAAACTAAGATTTTCAATTGTGCTAAGTTTTAAATCAGAGGGGGAGGGGGGAAAAAGAGGTGGCTTCAGGATCAAGGATTTAATCAGCTTACACTTACGTAATGCATTAGGCTTATTCATTGTTGCTGGCATGCTGAATGTTAGACTGGCCCTAAAATCAACACAAACCAATGGAACATTGAAGACAGCTCAGATCTTACCATCTTACTCTGCATTCAGGTATATTTTTATTGCATGTACTGCTTTAAGGATGAAAGAGTTGATTTTTTGCTTAATATTGGGTAGAGCTGCAAGCGTGGTATGCATAGAAAACTTTAAGTTTAATGTTAGTTTTATTGATTGAACCAATAGTCTTGGAAAAAATATGGGCAATCTATGCAGTTAAATTTAGATGCTTCTATTAATTGGCATTTTGTCATATGCAGTAAGTTTTTTTGTTGTTCTTTGAAACTATGTGCTTGATCAGCAATTATTTAAATAATGGTTAGCTTAAAATCACATTATGTAAATGCTAAAATTTCATTAGATTATCTTTCAGGTTAAAAATAGAATAGGCTAAGTCTCTTCCAGCAGTGAAACATGCCTTGTTGTTAAAAGAATACTTACCTGTAAGTATTCATCTGGGAGCTTTGCATTCTGCATAACAAAGTCTAAAGGAAAAACTCTGAGGTTTTGTGAAATGACGAGTGCTCTTATTCCAGAGGTGACCTTTTGGGGTTTGCTTTTTGTTTACAACTTCCTTTCTTAGAAGTGGAATTATGCTGTAGTCAGGACCTGATCTCTTTCTGCCAGTACACAAAGGTACAGATACGTGAAGATAAGACTTACATAACTAAACATTTCTTTTTCTGGGGAGATTGGACAGTGTCTCAGGAGGGATTCTCTTCTCTGAGAACAGCTGCCTCTTCCTCCTCTTTCTTTAGGTTGTGTAACTGAGCCAATTGGATCTGAACACAAGTTGTAACAAGGAGAATTCTAAATAAATAAGGGGAAAAAGGTTTTATCCTTGAGAGTAACAGACATTGGAACAGACTGTTCAGAGTCTGTGGAATTTTGATCTAGCCGAATAAAGTCCTGAGCAGTCTGAACTGCTCCAATCAGGACTTATTGAACCAGATGACTTCAGAGGCTCCCTTCTACCTAAATCATTTTGATTCTGTGGTTGGTGGCTGTGAAACAGTGGTCATCCAAATGCTGGCTCTTGTTTCCTTCCAGATGTCCTAGCATGATCCAAGCATCATTCCATAGTAGCAGCAGCAGTCTGTGAGGCAGAGCAAATATAGGTGAAACCACTGGGGGTCAGTGGCAGACAAGACAGGGACTGGGGAGCCCCATCCCAGTTGAGCTGCCGGCCCTCAATAGATGTGGATGAGATGCTGCTCCCCTCGAAGGAGCACTGGCTGGATCATGACAGTTGTCCAGATGAAAAGGTAATCAGATAACCCAGAAATTTCTTGGAGATGAGAAAACAGGAAAACAGATGTAGCTCAAGGGGGAAAAAAGGATGTGGCACAGGAACCTGACAGAAGTCAAATGTATTAGACCGAATAAAAGTAGATTAGTAATGAAAACAGACTGTATATGAAGAAATACTCATTTGCTATAGTTGCTTATAGATAAATATCATTTAAATATGAAATATTTTTATACATAATAATGTACTTGGGGAGCATAAAATCTCAGGTTGTGGTCTCTGGTGCCAGTTTTTTGAACTTATTTTTGCTGTTTCTAAAATTCTTCCCCTGATTTAGAGAGAATTTTATCAAGCCTTTTTCTTAATGGATGTTGACTGAAGCCTTTGCCAAGAAATACAAAGTGGAACTTCATTTTATCTCACTACGGAATTTGTTTTAACATTAGTATAAAGGAAAAAAAAAACCTCGAGCATCATCCCAAACCAGAGACACTCTCCTGCAAATTTTCTTAGTGTTGAAGCTGTGACAAGTTGATGAAGCTGACTGTTAAAAGTTGTTAAATAACGGAACTGATGCTCGCTATTTCTGTTAAAGTGTCTCAAATCAGGCTTTTTTGCCAAAATTACACCAGGTAGTCCAGCTGTTTTAGTATCAGGAGACTCTTATACTGAGGGAATTCCATTAACAGATGCATTAAAACTTCTTCATACACGTATACATAAGGCAGTTTTTTGTAGTACTGATTTAATTTCAGAGAGTGTATGGTTGCTGATGGAGGGTGGATATCCTCTGATGCAGTCTCTGTATTCCACTCCATCATGACAACAGTATAGTTACACTGTTTTTCAGTGCCCGTGTTGTGACTTGTCCCACTCTATGCTTAGAGATTAGATAGATTTACAAGTGGTGCCAAAATCCCTGAAGAGAATTATATATTGTTCATCATTAGTTTTAACCATTTCATCCATATGAGTGTGACCAGATAAAAAGGCATTAAACATCTAATGTACATTTTGTTATGGGGAGGGCATTTACAAGTATTCTTGCACATACGAAATAATAAGTTTCCTTAACCAGTCAGGTGAAGATATAACAAAATCTAATTGTGAGGAAAAAGGCAAACAAGCCACATTTTTAACAGAATTAATAAAATCAGATGAGAAATACATTTTATGTACTTGCTTGAAGTTTCTCATTTGAACTATTGAAGGATAAAGAGCTTAGTCTGGATAGAAGTTGTTCTTCAAAGCTGAGCTGCAAATTCAATTTAATATAAGCTTGTAAGTATTAAGCACTCTGTTTATAACATTTAACAGTGTGCTTGGAAGGGGCTGCCATTCACATAAGACAGGTTTTAATCAAATTTGTTTAAAACAAACAGAAAACAGTCACGCTTGAAATTTAAATTCAGGGGTCTCATAGCAAACTCAAAGAAAATAATTTCATTAAAACATGATTTTAAACTATTTAGGCACAAACAATTCTAACAGTTTATAGAAAAGTATTTTTTTCTGAAGAAATATTCATGTAAGCTCCCTGGAACCTTTGACCTTCTAATAAAAGGGAAATTAAGTCAGATTTAAGTTTTCCCAGTTTTCTGTTGCAACTTTCTCTGTTGCTTTTTTTAAAGAGACAAAAAAAGTTTGTCTGCTACTCCTGCTGCCAGAGATGTTCCCTTTCATAAGGTATAGATTCTGAAAATTGTTTACCTGTCAGAGAGGGGGACCTTGCTGCCCTTCCAGAAGCCTTTTGCACCATCAAATTCCTAGTTCAGTTCCTAGGTCAGAGTTAATAGAGTTTGGATTCTCCACAGATTGATAGAGTTCGTTAAGTCTGTCTGAAGCATTTTGCAGACAGCTGGCAGTATGCTGCTCTTCAAAAAAATAGAAAAACTAATCCAACTAAAGGATTTAAGTGAAAAAAATTAAATTAGGAAGCAGAAAAAAAAATAAAGTCTAAAGCTAATTTTACTGCATACAAATAGCTTTTGAATTCTTGCTGGACTAGAAATCTGTGCCTTTTCACACCTCAGTAAAGGACAATCATATAGGGGAGCATCTATAAGACTAATAATTGTGTGATCCCATAGAAAGAATTTCTGTGAAACTGTAGGGAATTCAAATGCTCTTGACCTCATACCTTCCTCTGAGGCTTTTTTTTTTAACCTTTTAGGCAGGAATCACACCTTTCTTGGATTTGGAATGTCACAAAAAGTGTTTTGACTTGTCCTGTGCAATTTCAAATGTATTTCAGTCCATAATGGATGAAGTTATTATATGATTAGATTTTATGAATAACTTTTTAAGTTTCATTGCACTTATTCTGTGATTATTTTCCTGTTAAAATTTTAATTATGTTAGCATTAGTTTCTGACTAATACTCGCTTTTAACGTCTGACTTAGTTTGGTTTGAGGAATCTAAGGATTATTTGACTAGTTGAGACTGGGAAGTATTCTTGGAATCCATTTGGAGCATTGTGGAAGGGCTGTTTTCCTCCATGTCTTCTCTGTGTAGTTACATAATTTTTAATCTTTGTCACTGTAAATACCAGATATCTATCTAGATGGCTGTGTATATGAGAGTCACAGTACACAGACTTGTATTATACAGGCATTTACATACACTTATTTGCAGTGTACAGATTTTGTAGTTTTGCTGCTCCTCTGGGCATCAAAGAGAGTTCTCTTCAACAGGTTACAGGAAATGAATATGTAGTTTTCTAGTTCGTAACAACCAACAGATGTGTTCCCATTTTGCAGAGGAAAAAATACCTAAACTGCACCACTTACTGAATCTCTACCTCTAGTTCCTGTTTTTACAGGTCTAGCTTTGCTTTACCTCCCTCATGGCTTTGCAGTTTTACAGCAGTACCTAGTTGCAGATATCCATGGGAGGGGGAGAACTCTATATGTTTGTTTAATCTCTTAACTATTTATTATTGATAATTATTTATTTTCCTATGTTTGTGTTGTGGACATGGAGGAATACAATTCACCCTTTTCCCTGGATTTCTAAATAAATGAAGCATGTGAAGAATTTCTTCCAGTTGTCACTGCACATAGAGATCCTCAGCTGCTTGGCTCTTATATAAAGTTAGAACAATTTAGAATGAATGTTTTAGCTGATGTATAACATTATACACATTAACTCAAAGTAAACACTACCTAAAGACTTATTTTTCTGAAGCGTTAATGTGCAGCCCTTACACCTGCACTGTGGACTTCAATGCCCTTTGTCACAGCTGTGTCCTTTTGCAGTCACATTAGTGTCATTTTTAGTTAAACCAAATATTTTAGTTTCAAATTATTTTAAGGAAGGTGGGACTTGTCCTTTCCTATATTTCTGTAGATATCTATAGAAGACTGGTTATGAAATTCACTGCATGGCTCTGAGAGCTTAAATGTGAAAGTTTGAGAGTTTAGACTGTTGCTCTGTCTCTGAACAGCTTTCAGAGCAGGAGACTCTACTGGTCCATGCAAGGCCAGCTATTCATTTTCAGTCCACATTTAGAGTTCTGTCTTTTATGTAGCTGTGTCATTTGCAGATCAGTATTTTCTCTCATCTCCTCCATGGTCTCTGTGGTGTTCCTCATGCAGTGCTGCTGTGGCCTCCTTTCTCTGACACACCTTTCCATGTTCTCTGTCTTGTTCATTTAGTTTCCTGTCCATCTTGCCTCTGGACACCAGGCATACCTATTTCCCACCTGCATGTTTTTCCCAGGCGAGGGAACCTTTCCATTTCTCTGTTGTTCCTGCAGCTGCCTCCAGATCTAATTGTTGTTAAGTTTGTTCCCCCTGCAGTCTACCTCAGATCAAAGCAGAGAAAAATGAAAGTCCCTCTGGCTAATTTAGGAGCAAGGGCGTTAAACTTGTTCTTCTTCTCATATTCCTAGTGGATGATCTTACTCTACAGCTCATACCTTTACTTGCTTGCTAAAAATAAGCCTGTTCTTTATTCAGCTGGAATAGTCACTGTATTGTGCTTGGACATAGAGTTCTTCAGTGTTCTTAGAGAGACCCATTTGGCTGGATGTCTTGTATAAGTGCACTGAATCGTGCTTGAATTACTTTCTTGAAAGAAGGAAGAAACGGTGAACTTGCATGCCAATCGTGAGTTTGACAGGGTAAATTACAGCTTTTAATGTTTTGGGGTTTTATCTTCTACAGTACTCTGATTTGTAGATACATAAGAAATTGTTAATGGGGTTTAGTATTTTCTGTAATGTTTAATATTTAAAAATCCTTAGGTCTAGGTTTTGACTTGTTCCAGTCGTCTCTTACTTGCAGTTTTGATTTATGCTATTGCACACATGCTTTAGCTTTATTGCTGGCTCATATATTCATCTTGTTGCATGCAAGATTTAAGAAAAAGCTGAATTATGTAGGGAAAAGCAAATAGCAAACACTGGAAAAGTTATCTGCATAAGATTGTGGTATCTATTCTGAAGCTACTGTTTGTCTTTTATCTTGGTTAATAAAGAAACTCTTTGTTAAGTTCCAGGTGCTATGCTTTGCTGTCACTTTAAACAGTAAAACTACATACAAAAATCAATTATTTTCATGATCTCTTTGGTATTCAATTTTGGCCCAGCATTGGTAATACTACAAAAATACAAAGGAACAAATAATCCATGTGTTTTTAAAGGTAAATTGTCTATAGTATTACATTTTCAGTTTAACCTGATAACTGTGAAAGAACTGTGTATTGCTCAACATTTTCCATTGAATATGAAAAGTGCAATGAATCAAGCTGATTATAGTTGACAGCTGGCTTGATCTTGCCGTGATTAGATCTTTTACTGCTGGCAAAATCCACTAGCCTTTTCCGTTAGCTGATTGCTGATGAATGCAGAGAGACAGCTTTTCATATCGATAAAGAGTTTGGGGAAACCTGTATCCCATATGGAATAAGATTAAAAGGCATCCTACCTACTATTGATTGCACTGAGCCAAAAAGGCATGCAGCAACTCGTAAGATGTGCAGGGTTGTTGTTTTGGCTTGTTCACAACAAACTGTTAAACCAGGAGTGTAGACAGAAAACAGCAGAAAGATGGAGCTGAAGCGTGTTGAAGCATCGGAAATGTTTACAGCTGATGGGCAGTGCTGCGAAATAAAGATGTGCTCTCTTGCAATTAGATGGGAAAATAGTGAACAGGTAATGACTTACTTTTCAAGATTTTTTCATTTTGCACTTTGGTGGGCATGTTATCTAAGTGCTGTGTAGCTTTTGCACTTTAATTTAAATGATTGTGGGTTTAGTTGTCACATGACCGGAATGCAGACCAACTCGTGTTTTGTAACACCTTATCTCTGAATTAAAATCCTTTATCAGATTTTCTTATGTGCATTTGCTATCTTTCTTCCATTTTAAGACTTTATCAAAAGCTCATTACTTCAAAATGTCATGGTCAGCTTTTGCTTTTGACAGTTTGGTTTTATGGAAAGTGCAAATTGTATGCTAAGGTCACAACACATCTTTCAGTTACAGGATACTTATTTTCAGTGCTTTTGTGTTTTAGAAATGTTCTATTATACTCTTCTCATATGAACAGTATTGCACCACAGAAAAACTTTATATTGGAACAATTAAGGGCAGAATAAACACAGAATTAGTGCTAAACATATTATTCAGTCTAACAATAACTGCATCTTAAGCATCCTTAGCAATCTGTCAGAATAGGCTGTTGCTTTTAGAAAAGACCCAGAAAAATGTCATTCCAAGACTATTTCTAAAGAACAGTGTATTTGCAATGTGTATTGTAACTTGTCTGTGACTCAAAATCACTATGAGGAAAAGGATTGCTGTTGTAAAAGGTCTGAGATTTTGTGCACAACTGATATTTCAACAGGAATTCGTAATCTCTTTTAAGATGCCTTTTTTTTTAGGAGTATGAGGTTGATGTTTTAATTAAAATCAGCTACTGGTTATTTTAACCAACACTAAAATTAATATAAACATGTTTAAGATTTCTGTGGCTGTTTAAAAGTGGCTGCAAGGAGAAGGAAGAAAGTAGTGCTTTAAATAAACAAGTTTCAGATGCTACTTTCCTAGAAGTAATTTATAAGCAGTCTATTTCAGATGTAGCAGATGTTCAATATACACTTAAATCCATTTCTAATTCTGAAAATGTATTCTAACATTGTTTTCATTTTTGTTCTGCCTTTTCTTAGCTGTTCTGCTTAAAATAGCAGCCTCACTAAGAAAGTAATATGGGAAAACAGGAAATCTGGAGTCTGTAGCTTATACTGAGTAGACTTCAAACATTTTATTATGGAGTGACTCATGAGCATCAGCAAATTGGAGGAATTACTAACAAGATAGTACAGATTGAGAGAGGTTAAGATTTTTATCAACTATAGATAATGTGACATTTTTCAGCAAACTGTGATGCTGTTGAAGCAACTTTATTGTAAAAAACTGTTAGTGTATGATACAATAGTATTTTATAATAGCGTTTCGGGGTAAAATTTCCCAATTCTGTTTGTGATGTTAATTGCAGGATTATTTTATTATCATGAGGTAGCACACACTAGGTAGATTTTTCTTTAATTCCCAGTATTCTGGGTATCTTTTCTGGGTTTAATTAGCTTGTTCATTTCCATTAAGCTAAAAAAAGGCACGTGCTATTGTCATTGGATTCTTTAAAATGGATTTCTGCTATCGGCATGTTTCTGACCCAATTAAAAAAATGCGAGGCTGAGCTGTGGATAAAACCACTAAACTGGAAATAATGTCATCCATGTCGAGATCAGCAAAAACTCAGTTTCAGATTAAATAAAAACAGATACTTTCTTTTGTCTTTTGATAGCATTACACATGAGTTTAGACAAAGGATTTTCAAGTTGTTTGTTGTGCATGCCACTACGAACAGGTTTTATGGAAAATGTGGTCAAAAATCTATTAAAGTCCTTGAATTTGATGATATATAGGGTCAATATATTTCAGAATTGCACGAAAGTCTGAATCACTAACCTTCAGCAGATGCTCCATCTCCTCCTATAGACCTCAGAGAGCACAAGGAGGCCACATATTTTTCATGTAAGACCTATCTGATGCAGGAGTGACATAATAAACTCAGATATCTTCCATCTGTTTTCTTCATCACTACTGTTGTGTCAAGGACAGATACCCAAGGTGTGTCTTGGATATTCTCACCAACAACCTTAATGCTTTGTTGCCAAATGGGCTTTTTAGAGCATCCACCAAACTTTGTTATTTTGAATGAGGCTTAAGGCAAAGATGGAACTATCTGGGCTTCTGCTGCTCATGTCCAAGTTAGCACTGGAAATTAGGAAGTCTTTTGGTAGATTCAGCAGGCAAAGCAAGCTGTTCCTTTCTTTCCCGCTCTGGCAGTTTAGAGTTCTTCAGCCAGAGTTGCTGTTCTTTTGCTGTAAATGCTGGGAGGAAATGTGGAGATTGCCCACAGTGGTGACAGCTCCCTGATTTGGGGAGGCTGAGAATTGTTGGAGTGCTGATCCCAGTCTGGAATTCATTGGCTGGAGAGCACTCCAACCTAACACTTCATTTTATAGTTGTCATTCTGCTTCATTCTGGGGAAATGCTCATTTATGTAATACACTTCTTTCCCTTTTTGCCCACATGCTCTTATACCTTGTTCCAGATCTGCCAGTTCTGTTTGTCATGTAGCTCTGTAGATTTCTGGGGTTTGACAGCTCTGCAAAGGTAAATCTCTAGTTGGAGGTAAGTTTTGTATTCCCTCCTGTGCCCTAGGAAGTAAGAGCAACTTAAAACTGCTGTGGATTATGGTAAGCAGTCTTTCACTATGTGCAATAAAACCTAAGTATTAACTCTGCATTTCCATGTAGCCATTTTAAGCCCACTCAGGAGAAACTTGCAGCATCTTTCTCGCCTCTGCTGCCCTCTTACTAGGGTGGTGAAGATGTTTTCTTTTTGCCATGGCAAAATTGTACATCTTCTTAATGAAGCCCACATGGGGGACGTAAATTCTTGACAAGCCCGAAGTTCTTGTTTTTTGGCATTTTTTCTCTCTTGCAGTTTCTGCATCTAATAGTACTGTGGTTTTGGTTTGGTGATGAGTGTGCATCCTCACCCCATCAGCTTTTGATATGCTGGGGTTGTCCCCATTTAGGTAAAGAGTGTTTCTTTCATATTTTGTTCCTTGAGGATATGGTTACCTTTATTATCACAAGGAGGAAGGTATGGAGGACTTCAGAGAAGGATTGCCGTTTTGATTTGGTTTGGGGTTGGGTTTTTTGTTTTGTTCTGGGTTGTTTGGTTTTTTGTAGTTTTTTTTGTGTGGTTTTTTTCTTTTTCTTGGTTGGTTGTTGTTGTTTTTCTTGTTTTTGGGGTTTTGTTTATTTGGGGTTGTTGTTGTTTTGTGGGGGGTTTTTTTGCTATAAAGGTCATTTCGCCAAAATCCTCCTTATCCATACAAGTTTTAGAGTGGCAGCCTATGTGAAGAATAAACAGTGGAGCTGGGCTGCAGATGGGCTATCTGCTGCATTATCTTCAGTAGCTGTGCTGTATTGACTTTTTAATAAATTTATAGGTGGTTGAAAGTAGTGCAAGACAAGCAAAAATTTCTGGATTGCTGTTTTGAAGGCCAAAGCTAGAACCAGCTCTTCTGTGCTCCACGGTAAAAGCTAAGGCACAGACTTTTTAAACTCTGTGTGCTGGTTGTTCATGTTTTAAGTGACATTGACCTTGGCAATTGGTGGTTTAACCTCAGATTAATTTCTGACTGTGACAAGAGAGGAACAGTGGTGGAACAAAGTACAAGAAAAGAAGTACTAAATGAGGGGAAAGGATAGAGATGATGGAGGTGAATGATAGGAAGGCTAGAAAATATTTGAGAGTTCATAGTACATGATTGAGTGTGCAAGAATATGCACAGGAGAAGGTGGAGCTTTGCCAGTTTCAGGAAGCTTTAGTTACTTGAACCTGTGGTTCCTCATGCAGGATTTTGGGAAGGGAACTTCAGAAGATCTGTGTGGGAGATGGGTGTGAACTAAAAAGAAGGAAGAAATAGATAAGGGCAGTTAATGACATGGCAGTTCTTGCAAACCTAGAAAAAGATCCGAAGAGATAGTATACAGGAAATTATTAGTAAGTTCTTGTACTACTCTGCTTTTCTTTTTCAATTAGTTGGTTACATTATGCTTTACTGGCTGTTTGAGTGACTGGGTCTTGCTGAGCCAAAGCGTGAGACCACCTGTCGTTATGGTGGCCTGTAAAGCTTTTGAATATTTGATTTTTCCTTTAAAGCTCTTTTAAAATCTTAACAGTCTCAGATGTGGATTTAGTGTATGTTTCATTATTATTTTCAAAGTAAGTATTTTACTAGTGCAAATGCAGAAAAAATTTAGAAAATTATAAAAAATAAGTATATTCATGGGTTAAGCATGGAGGCAAAAAAAAGGCATAAAATCAGACCACATCCCAATTATCATCTTTTAAAAAATAATCTATTCAAAAGGTTGGTCTCATGGGGTTTTTATTTTAATATTGACATAATTAGATTCCTCTTAAAAGAGGGTTTTCTGTTGGGAGTAAAGGCAAAAAACCACTGGAATTTGCCCTTAATGCTTCCATCCCTTGACTACAGTGCATCCTGCTTGTCAAAGAAATATTTTGAGTTCAGGTGCAATTTTTCATTTACCATTGTGAGTTACCAATGAATAAGTCATTCATAATAGCCCAGAAGTATGTAGACTGAGGAGTTTGTGATATTAAACAGCATAGAAAGGAGGATTAAGAAAATAAATTTTCAGAGTGACAAGACTAATATGTAGAAATAAATATTAAAGGAGGTTTGTTTCCTTAATTAAATGCCTAAGGTATGATTTGTTTTGAGGCTGCTTGTAAACTGGTTCCCAAACTGTTTAATTACTACTATACTATCCATCTCACCTGTCTCAAAAATATTAATCATCAAATGGTAAAATATTAGCTTGTAGTAGGAGGGTGATGTCAGAAGATGAAACTCGAGTTCATTACAAATTCTGTCTTTCATCACATCCTTTTAAAGTGCATGTGAAATAACATAAATATAATTTTTTTAAGATCCCCGTCAATATTAAGAAATTGGTGAATATAGGTGTAAATTATTCTTGCCTATGTGAGACATGCATAATACTTCCTCAGTGCTTAATAATGCAGTGTTTGCTCTATGGCATTTCATTTAGGAGTTCATCCCTGTGTAAATGCTGCTGTGAATCAAAGAAAAGAAATTTACAATTCAGCAAAACTGTCTGCTTTGATGTATCACTATGTAGCAAATGAATCTGTGGAATCTGGAGGAGTAGGTATTTGTAGTGGCTTTTTAGTACCTCCTTCAGAAGTCAGTTCTGTAGGAGGTCTGGTTCCCTTGCTGCAGGAGGAAGGAGGAGGTCTGGACCTTAAATGTGATAGGCTCATGTTTGTTATGAGAGGTGAGTGTCTTGACTTCGTGGATGGAATTATTAATAGCTAGTAGGAACAACACAAACTTAAGAATCTGAGAAACCAACAACTTCATTAAAGAACTGAAAACGCAGCACTGTCTTTGCCTGGTGTAGCCTGAGGTTTTGGAGTAGGACTGAGACTGACTTTTTTTCCTGTGGTGGTGTTTGCATACAGATTATTACAAGCAGACTCAACTAATATGAAGCGCTCTAAACTAATTGATTTAACTAGATCTCGACAAGAGAAGGATTCAGTGTTTTTCATGCTGTTTCAAAAATGAAGCTGTGCTGATTTGCAGACCTGAAACCAGCAACGGTCTATCTGAAAATAATTGATTTGATGTTGAAGAGGACTTCTGCTCGCTCTGTTTACTACTTTTGCCATGTGGATGAAAAGGAGAAAACAGCGAGTGAAGTTACAGGTTCAATGCTGTGTTTCCTCAGCTGTCTATTTTTTTCCCTAAATATAGTGTAGCTCTTGAAGTGAAAGGGAAACTTATTGGTATTCAGTGAGGTGAACAATAAAAGATTTCTCATAGGGTGTTCATATTTAAATGGTTAATTATCACTGTTTCCCATGTTCTTGTGTTTTGCCATTTATAAAAGGTTTTTAGACATTAGACTTTCTAAGTGGAACATTTTACAGTAGTTAATAGCTTCTTCAAGGATGTGCTAATATTTGCATTAATCTTATAATTAATCTTCTGTATTTTACATGATACAAAATAATACAGTACTTTTGCCAGGCATTATGAGAGAGACTTCCAAAAATGCCTGCTTAGAGCAGTAAAAATTCCGAGCTCTTCGATTAATCTGGGTTGGGGGTTTTTTGTTAGTTTCTGTTGCTTTTACAAACCAGTTTCTTATTGTTATTGTGCATTCCAGATTATATTATCCATTTAGAAAATGTTTAATTTCATGTGGTGAAATGACATTTTTACTTTGAAATGCTCACAATCCCTATACAGATACAACTTTTTGAGTCTGGATATGTTTTAAACAATTACTTAGTAGAGTAAAACATCTCTGTGTTTCTTGGACAGTGTTATATTCAAAATTTCTACTGGAAATACAGTGAGCTATCAATATTTTTAACTTCAACTGGTAAAGCAGAAAGAAAGGAAGCATTGGGAAAACTGTGCATAGTCAGATGCAAGTTGCATATTTCTGAAAAAGCACATATGTGTATTATTAATTCTCACACAGTCCCCTTTTAATTTCTAAAATCAGTGATCCAGAGGGAAGCCTTCATGCCATTCTGAGCCCCTTGTAAGAACTGCCTGCAGAGCCCAGCAGAAGCATATGTAGTTGTTTATTTTTTCCTGGCAATTGGTCATGTCAGCTGAAGTCAGCAAAGCCTGAATGTGTTTTGGGAGCAGCATCTGGTTTTCTGTTTTGTTTTCTTGTCTCAAGTAAGCCCATTTTGGTTTCTGAATGGCACTTGAAGAAGCTTCCTTACTTTCTTAGCCAATTAGTGCATTTCAGTCAGTAATTAATAATAAAATGTCTCTCGGTGGCCACAAGTGCACACAAGTTACTTGCTCTGAAAGAATATTGGGAAGTTCTCTTCTCTGCATAAGTCATGCTACTAAAAAAAGTACACACTAGTAAATTCTATTTTTTCCCTGTGTTGAAATAGCAAATTAGTATCTTGAGTGGACTTCACCTCTTTTAATTACTTCCCCACTATAAAATTTTTTCATGAATGTTGACTAGTAAGAGGAATTTCAGTTGTCTTTTCCAGTAAGCATTATAATTCCACTTCATAACTTACTCAGTGGGAAATGTTCAAACAGGAACAATAACTTTATCTAAACATTTTAGCTGACATATCTATATCATGTCTCCAAGATAAAGCAGCTTTAAAAGTTAGTGATTCAAATCTGGTTTATTTTAATGATTGACCTTGAGGTGTTTGTCTTACTTGAAGAATTATATGCAGCAACATGAAATATTAATTCAGGTAGAAAAAAAATATAATTCAGTTACTCTAAAAAAAAAAATAGTGTTTTCCTTTCCTAAATGAAGTATAGAGAAACAGATCTGTATTGTGCATTGGTTGGAGAACTGATACTTATGTAGGAGTTGGATGCAGAAATATTTAAAAAGCCATTCAAAGTCCCTGAGATAATGTGGTGTGAAAAAGCTGTTTCTGGGAGTTAAGTACAAGTACTGCAAGCTATACATCACTGGGCATCAGTAGGGGGAGCCCAGAAAAGCAGAGGAGCTAAATTAGTTTTCCTATAGGATCAGGACCAGATCCGTAATCTGATGTGTGATCGATTTTGGGCACTGGGAGGTTGTTTGTTTGTTTTTGGGGTTTTTTTTCTGTATGTCTGTAAAATGTTCAAACCTCATTCCATTTTATAAGCATTTGAAGCAGTATTATTTATCAATATATCCAAAAATATTTAATTATTTTTTCTTTTTCACCAGTATTGACTGTATTATGGGGGTGGCAAGTGATGTAGTTTTTATTTGGTTTACTAATAGTATAGTCATGTAATTTGGTGAAAAAATTAGAGTGCAATAGTCCAGCCTTTACATTGATCTAAGAAATTAAGTGAATTATGTGTAAATACTTTGAAACAGATGCTGGGCTATTCTGAACTTCGCAGCATAATTTTTCAAATATTGGTATTTTCTTTCTGTGGAAATTATGAAGTTGTGGTTAAACCCTGAAATTCTAGTGAGTTTTGGTTTTCTGAGTAGCAAGTGTCAGCTTCTGGAATTTTTCTTGATACATTGCTTTCTTTTTCTTGTGATTGCATACAAAAAAGTGTGGTTGAAGTAATTTAGTGTATAAATGTAAATTGTATTTGTTGACAGAATTATAGATATACTGAAACAATGTGTTCATTTTTTAAAACACATGAGATTTGGTCATACACATGGTATGAATTTTAAAGAATTTTCATCATTTGTGTCTCTATCCTAATATTGTAGCTTGTGTTAGCTTTGAAATGCAAAAGGATTGAGAAAGCCTTGTTAGTACTTTGCATTTCATTCAAAGTAATAGTCATTTATTTATCTGAAGGGGATCAGCTTTACTTTTCTTCACTTGTACAGACTGTTTTTCACAGATCCTTACCCTGAATAGCCCCTATGTATCATAATTTTCACCATCTTTGAAGTGTGAGCTTAGTGACCCTTTATCTAAGGGTTCTTATGTGGTCTTGTCCTGTGTTAGGTAAATAATGTGAACGAGCAGTTTAAGCTGCCAAGGCAGTTATGCTGAAAATATTAGGAAAGGAAAGCAGCTTCAGATTCTCCTACTGCCTAAAATACCTGCTTGCATATGTGTTATCATGTGTACCTTACCAGGACTGTGTGCCAGTGCTACCAAACATCTGAACAGAGAGGAGCTGAATGTAGGATAAGGGCTCTTTTTTCTCTTCCTGTTTGTTTTGTCTCTTAGTGTTCTCATCTCCATCCACTTTTTGCTTTGTCTGCCCCTATGGTCTGTGTCCCTCCTTTCTGCTCTGATGTTTCTCACCCTTTCACAGATCCCCATTGTTCCTCTTTCTCTGAGGATTTAAGAGGAGCCTTTAACCTTCCTCTGAGGAGTGGAGGTTTAGGTTGTCTGATCAGAATGCCCTGATACACATTGACACATTCATGGAACATTTTCTGTTCTGCAGGTTGGGAACCCGCGTGTTGAGCTCACTCTTTCTGAACTGCAAGATATGGCTGCCCGACAACAGCAACAGATTGAAAATCAACAGCAAATGTTGGTTGCTAAGGTAATAATTATATACAGACCATTTTTTTTCAATATATGCAAGCATAGGTTTTGTGGATAGAGAAAAACACACTAAGTCATTTCAGATAAGCTCAAGAAATAGCTTGAGAAATCCATCATTTTACCAGAATAATCTTTGCTTAGGCAATGCACAGTCTTTTGTATAAATTCTGCTAGAACAACTTATGTCATATGTCTTTTTAAAAATATTGCTAGGGTTTATCTCTCTTTTGTGGGCCCCTTCATGATCTGTGAAGGAACAGGCTCATGCTCGTATTTAGTGGCTTATTCACTCCAGTACAGTAATAGTGGTGTGAGATGAGAATATGCCAAATCTTTAAAAATTTATATATCATATTTCTAAGTCTCAGAGGCAGAAGAACCTAAGTATGTTTGCAGAGTGGGGAGAGGGCTTAATGGTTTTAGCATTGTTGTTGATGTTGTTTGAAGTATTGTACAGCATTCCTTTGATGCTTGGAGTACCTAGGAGTCAACCTACTAATTCTGTTATTTCTTGGTGGAAATAATACAAAAAAAAATTTTTTTCCTAGTGGGCCCAACAGAAGAGCTATTATTTAGAACTGGAATGTTTTCTTACAGCAGGTCATCTTGTTTAAAATGGTCTGTTGGACATACTTTGTCATCTTTGGGAAGCTGGGTAATGGCACTGGAAATTTATTTTGCCAACAGCAAGAAAACTGTTAATAGTGATAGAAAACAAGTGCCAGAGGAAGCATCACAGATGTATTTGAATGAGTGTTCAGACCAGGGCTGTGTTCCCGTATTTATGTGAATATGGGGGTTTTTGTCTAAAAAAATGAATCTTGAATCTCTGCTCTAAAACAGAATGGTTAATTGATGTTAAAGAATTTTTTCTAGGACTGCTACATATTTGAACGAAATACAGCAATTTCTGATTTGTGGAAATAGAAAACCTGGTCAAAATGGTAGGGTTTTCTAAGTTAATGTGTTGTGTTTTTTTAAATAAGTGGGTAACAGATCTCTTGTTTAAAACCTCCTTTTGTCAGGAGCAACGTTTGCGTTACCTGAAGCAGCAAGAACGTCGCCAGCAGCAGTCTGTTTCTGAGAGTGAAAAGCTTCAAAAACTTAAAGAACGTGTTGAAACCCAAGAGACAAAGCTGAAAAAAATCCGTGCCATGAGAGGACAAGTGGACTACAGCAAGATGATGAATGGCAATTTGTGTATGTGGAATTCTTAATTTATTTAATTTACTATTCACTGCACGACTAACAAATGTTATATTGTAAGTCAGTATAGCATTTTCAGGTTTTCAGGTACCAAGTTTTTTGTTTTATGGAGGTTGTGTGTTTCCATGAAAATTGTATGCAACAGAACCTTTTGTTAGTTTTACATAGTCAAACAAAGTCAGAAAGTCTATTCTCTAACTATTAGGAAATATTATGACTATTAGCAAATGTGCAATACGAACACTTTATATGTATTTTAGATGTAAAGCTAGTGCGGTGTGTTTATTAGTACTTAAAGAATTAAAAAAATAACTTCTGCTTTATTTAATTGTTTTTTGTTATTTTTATCTCGTTAATTTTAGCAACTGAAATTGAGCATATAAGTGCCATGTTCCAGGAAAAGCAGCAGGAGCTGCAGGCTGCAGTGTTAAAAGTGGATCAGCTCACTCAGCAACTGGAGGATTTAAGGAAAGGGAAGTTGAATGGGTTTCAGTCTTACAATGGACAAATGACAGGGCCTGCAGCAGTAGAATTAAAAAAGTTGTATCAAGAGCTACAGGTAAGTACCAAAAAGATGCTATTTGAATTACAACTGTAGAAGTTAAAAGTTTTATTACTGCTCTTGCGAGCAGCAATTTGGTTCTGTTACACATCATAAAAGTAGTGTGTTGGAATGCTGTTAGTGTGAGGTTGTAGTTGGCATTCAATCTTTTTTCAGAAAGAACTTCATTAGTTTTAAAAACTATTTTGTTTCTTATACACGTAATGATACAAAGTGTGCAAGTGTTTTGAAGGGCATTTCTCAGCCCCTAATACTGAAAGTCCACATAATTTATTATTTGTTTTAATCTCTCTCAAAAAATTGTTGTGAAACTAATTTTGGTACTTTTATATTTTGCACTAATCTGGGTATAGCAAGCTCACTTAGATGTCATCTTAACTTGGAGGCGTGACTGTAATTTTAAAAGTATATTGTAAAAAAAATAGCTATATTGTCTGGTGTGAATAAACAAAATGCATTGAAATTAAATAACACATTTTAATAGAGTAATCAAAAATGCAAGCTGCACTATATTCGCTGCACTAGATAGTGCAACATAGTTGCAGTATATTCACACAGTATTCTCTGCATCAATGTTGTATATCTCCTGCAAGGAGATTTTTATATCTAGAGTGTAGTTCTCACATGAGTAGTTAAGTATCCAGTTTACGTTGAAATTTTGTCAAAGTGTGTGCTAATATATCAGGATTTTGAGGGCTTTTTTTGTTTACTCATGTGCTTTATTGTGATCCCGGTAACAGCTCTAATATATTTAATATTTTAAATTAATTTAAATTTCAAAATTTCTCATTTATTTAGATGAGCAAATACAGCATAGAAATTAATCAGTCCTGTTTTCATGCATTAGGAATAAGTGTCCTTTTTTTTCTTTTCCTCCTTCCCCATTTATACAAGGCGTATCTGCCTTTGAGTTCAAAGATGCTCAATAGATGAAGATTTCTCTCTTGTGCTTCACAACTGTGTGTTTATCAAGACTTAAATTTGCTTCAGGTGTTTTTTGCTTGTCACATTACCATGAAAATTGAAACACTGAGACAATGTCTGAGTTACTGAAGGTGTGAAAAAATGCCAAAGCAAAGCAAGAGAAATAATTATAAAGAGTGTCATGGTTGATTTAAACCATAAACTCATAATCTACTGGAAAACTGCTGTGAAGGTTTCAGTTTAATCCCCTTGCAGAGAGGAAAATCTGTGCCCAGTCCCTGCATTAGCAGTTCAGTTAACCCCCCCCTTCCAGACATCACAAAGTCTCATATGAAACTGGAAACAGAATCAATAGCATAATTTCTGTTACAAGTTTTGTATCACTTAGTTTTCGTGATAGACAAACTGTCTTGGGTAAGCATAACTTTAAACAAACATTTTCTGTGATTTAGTCCTTCACAGTAAAATTTTCCAAAATGTCTTTCTGCTGATTCCTCAATCCATTTTCTATAAATGGGATGTATATATTTAATAGGCAGCCACTAGTTCTTTTAGGATATTTTTTCACTGTTTTCATGACAGGATGCATGGAAGCGTAAATCAGAGACGCTAAAACAAGTTGTTGATCCAAATTCCTTTGGCATTTTTTAACACTGCATTAAGAACCAACTTGCCAAGAGAGAACGAGAACTGTCCTAACAAGTGGGTTTGGGGGTTTTTTTTCTACTTTTTTTTGGTTATGTTTTTGAAGATCCGTAACAGGCTTAACCAGGAGCAGAACTCCAAGCTCCAGCAGCAGAAAGAACTCCTAAACAAACGCAATATGGAGGTGGCCATGATGGACAAGCGAATCAACGAGCTGCGCGAACGACTGTACAAGAAAAAAGTTGAGGCACGTCAAAAAGAAAACATTCCTGTAAGATAAACTGTTAAAAGGGCCACACTTCAGTTTATCAAGGGCCTGTAAAAACTACATAGAATCTCATTTTTTCCCACTCAAGTAATACAGTTACCTATGATAAAAGTAGCAGGTCTCGTTAAACTATCTTAAAGTTTCTCAGAGTTATCCAAAATTTGTAAGAGAGAATATGTTTCCTTTTATTTTTCTTTATGGCACAGATAATACTATATTAAAAATCAGAAAAGTTTCTATATCTAGGAAGGAAAGTATGAATATGTGCTACATGTTTAAAAGCATGAATGCATTAAAAATTGGGTTTTACAAAATACTTATCTTCCAGTATGGAAAATGGATGAAAATACCAACTGTTTAATAAAGTTAGGCTTAATAGTTGTCTGGAGCTTCAAAAAGATTTTAAGAGATGAATTCTGGATTTCCATATGTATTACTAGCTGGAGATACTGCTTTAAAAAACGCAACACATACATATTTGATAATTTAAGAACTCATTTTAGACCATTTGCTTGAGAAAGGCATAGTGAAAGAGACATGACAGATATAAAGATATCTACAAGAGGTGTATGTGCTGTGACTAAGAAATTTAGTTTTTGAGATGTTGATTTTAAGGAATAAAATTTGTTGATTTTAAGGAATAAAATTCGTGCTTTCTACTACTTTTTTTCTCTTTTTGTAGAAGCATAGAGAATGATAATTTTTAAGGTGTCCTAGCTACAGTGCATTGTTCTAGATAATTAACTTTAGACCTCCCTGTTCACGGGGAAAGGTGTAGATGAAATGGACATTCACGTTTCAATTTGTCTGATCGTTTTCAGCTGAATCGTATTAACGGAACTTCGTCGCCCCAGTCGTCCCTGAGTGCTTCAGGAAGGGTGGCAGCAGTAGGACCTTACATCCAAGTTCCAAGTGCTGGCACTTATGCTGTACCAGTAGATCCAGTTAAGCCACAGTCTCTCACCATTGCTCCTAATTCAACACATGGAAGATCAAAATCTGGTAAGTACTTGTGTGATGTTTATTAATACATATGGTTTGAAAAGGGGCCATAAAGAAAAGGAGTAATCTTAGGAGACCCAGTGTTGGCATAATTGGTGTAGGGGAGAAGGCAAGTTTCAGATGTGTTAATAGTACTATTCTGTGAATTGGACATCAGTCATTTGATCTGTGGCATTTTTGCTTCTTTCTGTTAATTTTTCTTAGGAAATTGTTTTCTTTCAAAAATTACTTGTACATCCCTAAAAGGAGCATGTTTTCTTCACAGATTCTATGTTCTGTCTTTAATAGCTTTTTCAAATATTTTGTGTATTTACATATGATAATGAAATCAACTTTGTGGAAAACTGTATTATAAATAACTATTTACAGTATATTGTTTTTTGTCAAGTAAAACAAAGCTAGTGAGTAAATAATACTTCTCAGAAGGAGGCTAAATAGGAAAATAGAATAAAACTATGAGAGGTTTTTGCTCCGTCGGAGTTGTGGGAATTTGTGGTCCTTGAAGCATATCTGAAATGGAATAACCATAACATTGATGCTGTTTACTTGTTTCTGCCCTATTTAGTGAAGGAGCTGCTCCTCCAGAACTCTCCAGAACTTTGTGTCCAAAATTGGGTCCCATGTATCCCATCATTTATAATTCCATCTACAATATAAAATAGAATTATTATGTAATTTGTGTTGGAGACTGAAGGAAGCAGGTCATATTTGTGCCTTAAGTTCTCAATTCTAGCAAATCTCACCTGTCTGCTCATACCTTAGAAAAATCAGAATTCTTAAGAAATGATAAGCTAGGAAAATATCCATAATACAAATAAAAATGCACGATCCCATTGGTCTAACCACAGGACTTACTTTACCTGGTCTCCTAGGAGAGGTCAGAAAGGGGATAAGGAATGACCAAGACACTAAAGCTGCTGCAATATTCACATACATTTAAGTACTTAAAACTGAACATTCCAGCAAAATTCCCATCATGCTTTCCAGATGGGGAGGAGGAGATGGAGAGAAGACAATCTGAACCTCTCTGTAGGAAAGAATGCTCCCCACCCCACCAAAAAACCCCAAGGTCAGGAAGTAAAACTGGCCAAACAGAACTTGAAAAAGACTCTAATCTTTCCCATTGATATTAGTGATTTAGCAATATCTTTATCAGCTAAAAGTATTCAAAATCTGTACAAACCCCATCACTGTGGTTTTATGGAGAAGTCTCAAGAATGTGGAATGATTTAATTGTGGGGTGAAGGTACAGATTTGCAATAGTTTTGTTTTCAGATTCCTGGATCCTTCTTGGACTTATGGAAAAGGACAGTTCCTAACTTTTAAATTTACCAACTAAACCCCACAATTTTGTAATAGCAACCTCCCAAAATATATATACCCACTTCTAGACCTACCTTGGGACTTTAATGTTATAAAAGTAATTGTTCTGCCTTAGGACTGACTTTGTATTTATTATTTTGAAGGTACTTGAATGAAGTTCTGTAAAGTAGATTTATGTAAGAAGAAGCATATGTGCTCCCAGGAAGAAAAGAAATTGAGAATTTATTTCAACTGTCATGCTTTTATTTCTCATTATCTGAGTGTTCCTGTTCTAATGTTCTCCATTGTCATTGTTATAATTTTTCCACCACTTTTTTTTCTTTCTTTTTCTGTGTAACTGGATCTGCCTTGGTGCGTCCGGTAGAGACAGACTGTGGGTGTGTGAAAAAATCTCCAGACACCTGGAAGGTTTCTGATTTAGACATAATAGTGGATCCTATTCTGTCACCTCCCACTTCTCTTCAGTCTGCTGTTCACAATGTCATCCGCCTGGCACCTACTCTGTTTGACACCCAGCACTGTGAGTCCGTAGAAGATCTCTAGCTAGCTAAGAATTCAGTTTTTAATATGGTCATCTGAGCTCTTGCACACAGATGCATATTAAACAGCATCTTTAGAACTTGTGTTGTGGTCTGGCATGTAGAGGATGCTGTTGAAATGTAAATTGGTTGAGAAGTTGCTTTTCATCTTTGAAGGAAACAGATTTGCAGCAAATTCATCCCAGGAGTAGTGTACCAGGGATAAGTTTTCTTGTCTGAAAAAGCTCAAGATTTTCTAAATGTTAGAAATTTCTGGCAATCACTAAAGCATGTTATAGTATATTTTGGATTGGATAGATGTATAAAATACAGGCTTAGTTTGAGTTACTTTGTGGGAAACTTCAAGTTTCTGTGTTGCACTGACCCCAGAGTTGGGATAAAAGCTCACTCTGTCCAAGTCCATACCCAAAGTCTCGCTGCCTTCCATTGGACTTGGAGCCTGCTTCAGTTGCTACAGTAAATATCCTGGATCCAGACATACAAAAATTTTAGGTGAAGTCAGAGAAAATGCACAAAACCTTTTGTGTCTGTGTGTCACTGTCCTATTTATGTAAATGCACAATGGCCTGGTGAGAGCTGAGATACACTGGGTGTTACATTTACAGGCACAGGCAAGAGGATGCATTTGGAGGGGAAGATGGAGCCAGTTGGGGGTGGCTGAGAGCAGGAGCTGGGGTGGCATTGTCAGGAGGGTGTTGGCATCAGATCCCCCTAGACCAGGTTGCTCAGGGCCTCATCCAGCCTGGCCTTGAACACCACCTTCAGGGATGGGGCATCCACAACTTCTCTGGACAACTTGGGCCACTGGCTCCCCCCCTCACAGTGTAGGTCAGAGAGGAGGGAGTCTGAATTTACTTCCAGTCTATTACCTCCTCAGAATTTGGGGATAAACATGCTGATTACAATAAGTTTTTGTGTATCTGTCTTTCTAATAGAAAAGTGTTGAATTTGCAGGTAAGATGCTTAAATTTGTCATGTCTTTTGCTGTTTCTGTAAGTGCTTTCATCATAACTAAACTTACAGATCCAGATGCTTTCATGTTTAGCATGAATCAATTATAACACCTTTCACTGATTTTCTTGAGGTTTTACTGAACTGTAAGCTTACTGGAGGTACAGAATGTCTTGTGTATTTTGTACAGGAAGCATTAATTCAGTGCATAGTTGGAAAAATTGCCATTATTTAGGGCCTAAGTGTTTAGACACCTCTTTGGTCTCGCTCTTGATAACCAGATGATTAGAAACAATAATAAACGAAACATTTTCAGCTCATGGCTAATGCCAATATTAAAGCTGGGCTTCATTACTTTACTTCCTGGCAGTTTGCAAGTGTGAAAAGTGATTTCTGGACTATATGCTGTATTCTCAGTGTAAAAATATGCATGTGTTAATCCTTTTCTCAGAGAAACTCAAAGAGGATAAGGCTCATGGATAGAAAGTAGAGTGGTAATGGAAAATTCACTCTCATTAGAATGTTCCTATGCAGCTTATTTTGAGACTATCTACTATACTAGACAGACAATTCTAGAAATAGCTCTTCTGATTCTGTTTTCTAGAGGCTTAGAACTGAAATAGGAAACTTGGCCTCTAAATACCTGTTCTTCATTTGATATCGTCTTTCTGTGAGGTCCAGAAATCTCATTGAATCTCCACATATGCCCACATATCCCCCTCCATTTTAGGTACTATCCTGTAGTAAAGTCACTTACATGTTACATGTCACCTTTACTGATTTAAGTACACCACTACAACAATTACAAGCCAAAGGGATGAAAGAATGATCTCCAGTCTCCTTAGAGGAAGAGATGCCTGAAGTTTAATCTTGTAAAGGCAAATCAAATCCTTAGGATTCGATCTATTTAGTTACTATAAACTGTATCTAATTCTTAGGCTACTTAAACTCTTTTGTTTACTTGGAGAACTGAAACTAAATAGTCTCGAACACTTAATGAAGTAACATCAATGCATCTAGGATTTCATTAAGAATTTGTTGCCTCAGCTTATGTGCAGCAATGCATGATTTTTTTACGTATGATGAAGATAAAAGCCTTGTCAAGACTTGTGTCTTGACACTGAGTTAAAGTTGTCAGCTGACTTCATAAATTTAATATTATATTTCTGGGGCAGTTCTAATCGGGTGAGTATGTTGAGGAAAAACAAAAGGTGAGTTAACCACCACTTCCAGCAAAGGAATGTGTGCTTTTGTTCCACCCTGCTGTTGAAGGGAGTTTTTACATCCTGTTATGGGTGAATGAATCTGGTAACCATAGTTTAAATTTGGAGTAAGTCCACTCAGAGCTTACATAGACTTAACATTTAGCATAATTTGACAGTGTCTCTGGACAGTACCCAAAGAATTGTGTTGATGAAATGTTTCTGTACGGATTGCTACTCTGAATTTGTTTGCCTTCTAATAGCAGAATATGCAACACTCAAGCCAAAATTTTAATCACATTTTTTCTATAGAAATTTTCAGTGTAATTTCAATGTTAAAGAGTAGTGAACAGCACATTCTATGCAGTGCTTTGGCTTTCAGTGTTGATTTCTGGATCAAATATTAATAATGATTTATCTCACTTCTAGAATAAAACTAATCCCACTGTAATCTAAATTGTTCTATTTCACATGTTGTTTTGCTTGTTTGCAATGCTAGTATGGATTATCTTAAATCTAGTATTTTTGTCTGTTTTCAAGCTAATGATGGAAATTGGCCGATACTTAAACAGAGCTCAGCCCCTGTGGTAAAACCCCCTCAGATCTCCAACACAGACTGGAAAGAATCGAGCATGGATACTGCTTTAAAACAAGGAACTATATCCAGCCAGCCTTTGCCAACTTCAGTATTAGGAAGTACTGATAAGCTGGTGGGTTTCATCTGTGACATATTTATAGATCTGCTTTGCTGAAATTATGAACCTTTGGCTTTCATAGCTGAACTCACTTCAATTAGATACACATTCTTTCCCCTGCTGCTGTTTATTCTAAAAGTCATAAAGAAAATTACCTTTGTATGTCTTCCATTCATTTCTGGTTTTATCACATTAAAATGTGGGGGTTTGTTTCAAGTTCAGTCCTTTGTATTCCTTCCTGTTCTTGTACATATCTAATCTCCCCTTTTCTCTCTTGGCTTCTCCAAATCCTTTCCCCCCTCCTTCATGTTCATCTAATTCATATCTTAGTCTTTTTCCTTTGCATAGAGTATTGCTTTTTCAATGTACTCTTTCTCATAAAAATCTCAAAAAATAAGTCATTAAATCCATCCTTAAGTGAGTCCACTAGTGGTATCTGTCTACATTGTTGTTCTAATACTTTAAGAATTCTTTAAGACTATAGTCTCTAAAGAATAAGGACTTGGTCTTCGAGTTGTTTTGGTAAACTCTGACAGTATATGTTGTCAAGTATCTTATCAACTAGACACTGAGATCTGGAACCTAGAACAAGTTATTCAGGCTTTGCATGTATGCAAATGGTTTTGAATTGATATCAATGTGTTACAGCTGAAGGTGTCTTTGAACAGTGGCCTTTTAGGTATGATGAGATCCTTAGATAAACTCAGGTAGAATCATATCTAGTGATAAAGGAACACAAATTCTTTATGTTGACTCCTTTGCTGTCCCACAAGATTGCTTGTATGTTATGTTGAAAGAGAGGTGTTCTTGCTCAAAAGGACTTTATTTAATTACATGGTATATATTATTTATTGTTCTTACACAGGGTCTTGACCTTGGGAAGGTGCCACCAACAGTTCCTGGTGTAAGCAAGCAGTTGCCTCAGAACTATGGGACCTATCCAAGCCCAGTTCCCTTAGGAACAGGTTCTACAAACTCTCTAGAAAGGAGGAAGGATGGCAGCCTGCCCAGACCTGGCACCAGTATAGCAAATCGGCAAAGGCCGGTTCCGCTCCCGCCGCCCAGCAACGTGCACCAGCCCAGCTCTTCACAGCAGATCCAGCAGAGAATTTCTGTCCCTCCCAGCCCCACATATCAACCCTCCGGTCCCCCCTTGTTCCCAGGAGGAGATGGCAGGCCAGAACTGCCTTTGACTGTGGCAATCAGACCTTTTCTTGCTGATAAAGGATCCAGACCTCAGTCTCCCAGAAAAGGGCCACAGACAGTGAACTCCAGTTCCATCTACTCAGTGTATCTTCAGCAAGCAACACCACCAAAGAACTACCAACAAGCTGTGTACAATACTTTAAATAAGTCAGTAAAAGCAGGTAGAATATATTTTGCTTTTTTTTTTTTTTTTTCCTTTGAAATACATTAAGATCTACTTGTTTGGCTTAGTTGACTTCCCATATCAGTTTGGAAAACTTGTCTAAACTTGTCTAAATCTGTGAGGGAAGTTATTTTTGTGTATGCGGCATAGCAGAAAAATAATCCAATATAGTTTTAAGGTTATCCATAAGTATGCATTGATTTTCCTTTTCTTTTAAAACAAGATGCAATTGGAACAATATAGCATGGATACTTTACCAATACTTTGATAAATAAGTTGAAAAGCTGTCTAGATAAGAGTTTTTTTCCTCTTACTGTTTTCCTCATGAAAGAGGAAAAACATTTCAGATGCTACTTGTAGCTCATAATTATAAGAAACATCAGCAACACCAGCAAGTAAGTATGTTTCTGCTTTGACAGTTGCCAGAACAAATTTTTTTTTTCTTTCTGTATTAGTGTCAAACAAGTAGCAATAGTTTATTTATAAATATTTTATTATGTAATTTAAGAACAGCTCTTCACTGTGTTCCATCTTTCTTTTCTTCAGTTTATGGAAAGCCTGTATTACAGTCTGGTTCAACCTCTCCCTCACCCTTGCCATTCCTTCATGGCTCTTTGCCTGCCCAGTCTCCCTCACAGCCACAATCTCAGCCTCAGACTGAGGTCACTGAAAAAGATCAAGAGCTGGAAAATGCTCCGCCACCCAGTGAAAACAGCAATGTGGAAAACATTCCCCGTCCTCTCAGCCCTACTAAGCTCACCCCTATTGTGCACTCGCCCCTTCGGTATCAGAGTGACGCTGACCTCGAGGCTCTGAGGAGGAAATTGGCCAATGCTCCGAGGCCCTTAAAGAAACGCAGCTCCATCACCGAGCCAGAGGGCCCGAGTGGGCCAAATATCCAAAAGTTACTGTATCAGCGCTTCAACACCCTGGCTGGAGGGATAGAAGGTGCTCCCTTCTATCAGCCAAGCAATCCACAGGACTTCATAGGCAACTTAGCTGACGTTGATAACGGGAACGCCAGCACCAATGGCAATATTGAAGAACCAATCCCCGTGCTACCTACAGTTCCTGTCCCTGATGAACCACCCCCTTCGTCAGATGCCAATGATAACGAGTTACCTTCTCCTGCTACCGAGGAGCTGATAAGCACTGAAACCACAAATCAAACACCTGAGACAACTGAAGACAACAACAACAATCTTGCTATAGTTCCTTCTACTGAGCAGTCACCCAGTCCCACGCCAGAGGTCAGTTCTCCAGTAGAAGATGAAGCTCCTTTGCCACCTGCTCTTCCTCCTCCGCTTCCTCCAGTAAGTTACAAAACCAAAAAACAACTTTGTGAACTAAGAATTAGCTTTGTGCTTAAGCATATCTGGAACATGGTAAGCTTGTGCTCAGCGGTATCTTTGCACTTGAAGTCTCATGATATCAAAAGAAAAGAAAACCAGGGAGAGTTTCAGGGAGATTTCTGATGGATTAATTTTTTTACTACTCTAGCTGCATAACAAGGAAAATATGCAAACAGGTAACGGGAGGCTGTGTATGTATTTTTCAACTTTCTGGAGATTCTTGTTGTAGAACTAAAGCTGGAATTGGAGATTCCATTAATATATATAATCTTTTTTAAAAAAAATTTGTCCAGTCCTTCAAAGATAGCTTACCCTTAGTTTCATACAAATAGTTACATCAGTGGGAAGCTTTTTAATTTGCAGGCAAACTGAAATAGCTGTTCTGGGAAAACTGCACTCCTTTTGCCCCCTCAGAGGAGATGAATAAGGGCTAACTCCAGCAGCAGCACGGCTGGCTCGTGATAGCAGAAATATTCTTCTATGGGCTTGTCACATACTTTGAATTGCTTCTGAAGTCCATCCTCCAGCTGCACTAAAATCTTTTAAATACTTGCCATTACCAAAATCTAACACATTTGGAGAATTGAAAAATACAGAAAAAAATGGATTTTATTCTTTACTGTTACAATATCACTCACTCTTTGAAACCTAGGTTCATCCTCACTTTTAAATTCAGGTAGGAACCTTGCATTCCTCTGAGAATTCGACTGCAGTGTGCACAAGGCTTTGTATTGTTTTCCATGAGCCTAAGGACCAGGATACTTCTGGGAGAAATGGATATGCTAGCAACTAATATTATTCATAATGTGAAGGGTTTATTTCTCAAACTGAAATAGCCATCATCCTATTTAGGACCATAAGTGAAAACAGATCCTAGAGAGCTAGAGATTAAAAGCATTCTATAAAAGCTGTAGTTAATAATAGATTATTTTTCCCCAGAAAGTGACAAGGACACATGTAAGAGATTCAGAATATTCTCAAAACACATTTAAGTGTGCTTCAGATCTTGAAAATGCTGCTTCTGATAACACCTGCTAGGATGTCACATAAAATACCTTCATGTTCTGTATTTGTTCCTACAACAAAACTCCCAACTTCCAGGCCTGACCTTCAACAAGAGACTCCTGCTAATTCAAGGCATTGATTCCTCTAAGTACAGACTCTGGCTTAATTGTGTGGTGCTTTCCAGGCTAAGCAAAAGTTTTCACAGTGTCTCAGATAATCCACCAGTAATATGCACAGCTTATATTAAATACAATTAAGATGATGATGCTTAAAACACTGACTTAAGTACTCCATTCCTTGTACTCATTATCTTTAATTAGAAGCTTTGAAATTATATTGGCTTGCCTTTTCATTTTTTAACTGCATAAAATGTAGTAATCCATCAAGCCTTTTATTTGGAGACTTTTCAACAGAAATGATTGCATAGTTCTAAATATCATTTAAGGAAGATGAGATTTGTAAGTTAATCATTCTTCTACTGGTACAACCTGAAATGATGCCTACCAAACTTCATTTCTACTTAGACAAAACGTACAAACTTGAAGAAACCCAACTCAGAAAGAACAGGCCATGGTTTGAGAGTGAAGTTCAATCCCTTGGCTCTCCTCCTAGATGCTTCTTTGGAGGGCGAATTTGATCTGGTACAACGAATCATATATGAGGTAAGCTTTTAAACAATGGCAACCTCATGCAGTATTATGGAAAAAGAAAGTGCTGAACTATTTCATGTTTTCAACAGGTTGATGATCCCAGTAAACCAAATGATGAAGGCATTACACCTTTGCATAATGCAGTGTGTGCTGGTCATCACCACATTGTGAAGTTCCTACTCGATTTTGGTGTAAATGTAAATGCAGCAGATAGTGACGGGTGGTAAGTGTCAAGATTTTTACCTACTGTCTGGGAGAAGCACCATTTAGATGCACATTGAAAGTTTAGTTGAGACCTGTTTTGGGAACAATTTCCTTCCTCTTTATCCCCAGCAAATGAGGACTCTCTAAGCTGTAGGTGGAGATGAACTCAAAAGCAAAGTTACAGTGTGTTCAGCTCCTGAGCAAGCACACTTAAACCGTAAATTAGATTACAGTTTGTGATAATTAGTGGTAGAGTTGCATTTCTTGTTCAGATGCTGAAATAATTAAACTATAAATAACAAATGACAAAAGTTAATTTGCTGAAGTTTCTTCATCATAGACCCCACTACAGATGTTGATGTTCTTGAAGAATGTCACTTCATGGGTAGCTGTAGCATTCCTGAAGTCTTTGGGGGGGGAATGTGTACCCTCACCTTTGTTTCACCTTTCAGGTTTCCTTGTATTGGAAAATATCCTTTTACACCCAACAGCTTTGTAAGCTGTGAAAATTATTAGTTTTGCTATCATCTGTTTCATAATGCTTGGCTTTACTGGAGTCAGGTAAATCCTGAAATCCACCCTAGCTGCTTGACAGGTTTTACACAATGCATACACATACTATAAAGAAAATTTTCCTTTTAAACCAGATAGGCTCTACATGGCAAGATGAAAGTTAGGATTCATGGAAGCTTCTTTTTTCATATGTATGTTTTTTTGCTTTATTTCAGGACACCCTTGCATTGTGCAGCTTCTTGCAATAGTGTTCATCTCTGTAAACTACTGGTTGAATCTGGGGCAGCTATTTTTGCTTCAACTATAAGTGATATAGAAACGGCTGCAGACAAGTGTGAGGAGATGGAAGAAGGTTATATTCAGTGTTCCCAGTTTCTGTATGGTAAGCTGCGACACTTACCAACTCTTTTCTAAGATTCATCCTGATTTGTCTCTCTGATCTGTGTGAAACATCTGCTTAGGCCCCAGACTGGATGATATGGTGGCCCATCACATCCCTGTGCTTCCAAAGGGCTAAAACCAGAATCACCTTTTCACTGTGATGTTGGTCTTAGTCCTTCTGGGTTTTGAATTACTTCACAGGCTCCTTCAAATGTTAAGATTTTTAAAGTTTTAATTTGGCTTCATTTCAAGGAGATGCTTCTACAGGGAGGTTTTGACCCTAACAGTGAGTTGTCAAGTATTTTGACAGAGACTCCTAACTTCCAGATGCACGAATTTCTAGCAGATCACACAAAGAAAGAAATACACTTTATGAATAATTAACTTACAGAAGGTGCTTAGTTACTAAAACATATTTTGCAAGAAAAGCACTTCAATGGAGCAGACAAGTTTTTAATTTCTATCAGAGGATTTAAGCTTCATTAAAGCTCTGTCAGATCTGACATTGAGTTCTGAAAGCCTCAAGTGTCCCTGTCGAAGGCCTGCTGTAGGAAGCAGTTTCCACTGCATGTATAATAAAAGAGAAAAAGTCATTCTCTAAATTATTCTGTAAGATTTTTGTTTTATCATGCAGTTAAAATTTCTGACAGCATTTCATCATGGAAGTGCTGAAAATCGCTCATGAAATGTTAACAGGAGACTAATATTTGGGCCATTGTGTCAATAATAAAAATCTCAGAGGGAAAAAGAGGCTATTTTACCATCTGGTGTTGTTAACAGGAGTGCAGGAGAAGCTGGGAGTGATGAATAAAGGGGTGGTGTATGCTCTGTGGGATTATGAAGCCCAGAACAATGACGAGCTGTCATTCCACGAGGGCGATGCCATCACTATTCTGAGGCGCAAGGATGACAATGAAACGGAGTGGTGGTGGGCCCGCCTCAATGACAAGGAAGGCTATGTGCCTAAAAACCTCCTTGGGGTAAGTTCTTTCACCCTCTCCCTTCTATTTTTCACATGCACCTGAAGTAGGGACAGAAGATGGATCTTTGGTCAGAATCCCTCTGTGCAGCATCCACAGCACTATGTAGTGGTGGAAAGCAGATTATCCTTATTCTCTCTGGCCTCTGTGCCATTGTAAACAAACAGGAGAGGCTACTGTTAGGAGATTGGTGCTGATTGTCATTGTGCAAGTTAATATATTTAATACAGGTTGTGCTTTAATGAGACTTTTTTCTCCCCCTTGATTGAAATACAGAGCCCTTATGGAAAGCATGGTGCTTTATTAGGCAGCTTGAAGCCTTGGTTCAGAAAGTTCTTTGGGAAAGTTTTTAATACCTGGCACAAGATAAGAACATAGGTGTGTGAGTTTAAAACAGGAAAGAGCCTTTAAGATGACAAATGTGGGCACATTGTTTATGCTGCTCAGACAGATGGAACACTCTCAGGAGAGGCCAGGAATGTAAGGTGACTAAGGAGAGAGCTACTGAGGACAAAATGCGTAAGAGAACCTTGCAGAGCAGGAAATAAGCTCTCTGGAGTGCTCAACAGGGAATTTTTGTACTTATATAAAAGCATCCCTTGTCTCTTCTGGATCTTGAGCTAAATGCACCTCGTCATTTTCAGAGCAGCCATGTTGCTGCCACTGGCAGGAGTAAATCAGCCCTTCTCCTGCTGCTTGTTTTTCAGGAGTTGCCTAAGAACACCCCTAAGCTTACAAAAACCTCATCCCCCAAAACACTTTATCACCCAGTTCTGCCTAATACGTACCTCTTAGTTATAAATTATTTAAGTTGGTATTAATCATGCAAAGCCTAATACTGTTATTCTGGTTTTTTTAGTTATATCCACGAATAAAACCTCGACAGCGAACCCTGGCTTGAATTCAGTTGTACGACCGTGCAGTACCATGCTGGTAACTGGAAACTTAGAACATACACTGGAGCCATCATTTTTGATCATTTCACACAGAGAAATAAAACTATGATACTTAGTTTTAATGGTGCTTTCTCTTGTTAAATGGACAGCATCCACGATTTCCAAGATCTGCAGTTTGTAAATGAGGATCGTTTCTGTGTGAGCCAGCACTGAGGAGGAGAGGATGCCTCCCCCACCGACAGTGTTGTGCCACCTCTCGTCCAACGCAGTGTTTTGAGTCAGAGTTCCGTGGCAGGAGCTTTCTCGTGTTCCGTGTTCAGAGGTGTCATTTGCGGAGTGCAGATGCGCTGTCCGGTTTGCTCCAACCCCCCACAGCAACTGTCCCGTGTCAGGATTTTGGGTATTTCTGTTGGATACCAGTGAATGTTGAGTTCTCATTACCGATCAACTCTTTGGGTTCTAGGACATGAGATCTTCACCTGTTACATGCATAATTAAGTAGTTACCAAAGCTTGGTGAAGGCTAGGATTTTAGGTGGCAACATACTGAACACTTAAATCCTAGTCTGGACAACCCCAACGAAAGCTTTACCTAGTCTAGCATCTTGCATTATTTGCATTTAGCATCAAGCTAGAGAACTAACAAAACCAACAGTATTTGTACACTTCTCAAAGTCCCTACACGATATTTCACTTGGTGTTTTATTTTCTTATTATTCAGCCTACAGCACCGGTGTTACCTCTACGAATGTAAAGGTTCCCCTACTAACTCCCCGAGCTTGTCCAGCCTGGACACAACAGTTAGTACTGAAGTTGCAGCAGCTTAAGGGATTTGTATGTTTGCAGGGATGAACGTGCAATAGTTGAAAAGGGTAAGAGTCTGGTAAGGGTTATACTGTGTCACCTGAAGTCTGCCTGAGTCAGTCTAGAAGAAAATATGAAGGACTGGATAGAAGTAGAAAGAGGGTCGTGTAGATGCCAAGTCAAGGAGAAGAAAGAAAAAAGGTTTAGAGAAGGATTTAAGAAAGGCAATAGCTTATTTGAGGATAGTTTCTGTGGTTCTTGGCAGCTTACAAGTGCTGCCAAGGCAAGTTATGCAATAACCTGTTCCACTACATTGTAGTAAACAAAAAAAGAAAAAACCCCACAAACAGGCACTTCACTGGAATTTTAATTGTACATGATTTTATATACCAAAAGTGTATTTTGAATTTCCCATTATAAGTTTTAGCCATATTTCTTGTAATTTTCTCCCACTTAACAGTATGCAATTTGATTAACTCTTCATGTACAAGTTCTGTGTATAATTTATATATCCATTTCTGCAGTGCTGTAACTTGCTTTTACCACAGGTCAGCATTAACTGTATATATTGTGGTGAAAAGTGAAAGGGTATTATTGTTGAAGAATTTGCTACATGAATGTGATGATTTCAAGAGCCTATGATACACTAATTCAGAGAACATGTAAATGTGCACAATAAAGTACTGCGAAGGCATGGCTGCATTCTCCACTCTCTTTGTAGAGGTCTCAACAGCAGATGTGGCTTTGGTCAGAGTCTGCATGAAAACACAAACTGCAGTGGGGCAAGGTTACAGCTGTCAACCCACCTCTCCTCCTTTTCCCCCATCAGCTTCACTGAAGATGTGCTTGCACATTGGTATCCTAGTATTCCAACTGGGACAAATTACCTTGGAACTAAAATTAGTGTTTTCATTAGAAAAAGTGAAGATTTTTCAAAGTTCAGAGACCATGGTGGCCATTACTAAAGAAGTTGTGTATTACAAAATTAAATAGCACCTCTTTTTTTAAATAAGTGAACTAATTTATTCATATTTGTACATTAAATTGTATACAATTTCAGATAGCATTACAATTAGATTAACAAAAGCCAGTTACCAAAAAAGAAAATACAAAACTAAAAATTATTCTGGAAGCTTATTACAGAAGTGAAGTTTCAAGGTCAAGTTCATGTAAGTCAAATTTGGTGGTATTTGATGAAATATTTAGATGTTTAAAATGAAATGTTTAAAAAAACCCACGTGATTTCTAAAAAATCATATCTAAGGCAGATTTTTTTTTGTACATTGATTTTAAACATTTGGATAAAGGGAAAAACCTGAGATCTATACCCAAAAGCTATTCTCTGCAGAAGAGACATACACATTTGTTTGCTTCCTGTAGCAAACAGTATATATAATGGTTACTATAAAAGTTGTGCTGTACATTAGCTGTAGTGCAGGTCACTTTCATATTAAGTGCCAGTAAAGGCTTAACAAAATATACAAAGTCTTAAAAGGTGAGGCTGTTTAAAGCATTAACTGTATACATATTGCACACTACCGTGAATACTCATGGTTCAAAAAAATACTCACATTGCATTTGCCAGTTCTTACATAATGAACCACACTGGAATGAGAGAGAGTCAAGAACAGCAAATATTTCCAGCTGTCAAATCAGCACAAAGTGAGAGGCAGGTCTGTGGAGGCTGGTGTCTGTGTGTGCCCTCAGGAGGCCACAGCTGCAGTTCTCACTGGTCCCGAGACTCATAGAGAAGTTTTGTTGCCTAACGGGGAAAATGTCAGTGTTAACTGAAGTTTCACTTGCAGCCACCTTATCTACTTCCTACCTCTCCAAAAACCTCCTTTAAATCCAGGGCTTTAAATTCTTCCTCTTATTTTCCTCCATCTGAGGCATGTACTAGCCAATCAGGAAGTGCTGAATGCACTTGCATGGTGATAGAACTTTTGAGCACACTGTGCTGAACAGAGTAAAAGCTGGGGCAGGGGTACCTGAGGAGTTCTAAATGGCAATAAAGCAGCAAAGAGCCACAACCCTACCCATACACCTTATAAATTACAGTTCTGATCAGCAATTGATCAGGTGACTGATTTGAGTGTGGCTTTCGGTATTTTTCCCCATAACTCTGACTTAGGAAAAATGAATCTTCAATTTCATTACCCATGCAGGGCCTTGCACCAAAAGATTAAGGTTTTCCATTTCTAAAAATCCACCACTTCTTTGAACCTTCATGAAGTACTAAAAACAAATAGCTGAACTTAGGTTCAAAAGAGTATTTCATAGTGCACATTATTCAGTCAGTAACAAAATCTAAGGAAATTTAAAGCCAAATCCTTAGTTCTTTTCATCTAATAACAGACATAAGATCTTGGGAAACCCTTCAGAGTGCATAAATTCTTCAGGTCTTTTAGCAGAAAACTAAAGTCACATTCATTACACCCAGCCATAGCTTCTCTTTTCTAAGCAACAAGGCCCTGAAGTCCTTAATAAAAAACTAATAGAAATACTCCTAAGGCTGAATGCTCTCTGTGGTGCTGCTGAACACCCATGTAAGGTTTTCTTCAGCCTTGTCTAAGTTTTGGCTGCTTTGCTCACCTTATGCATGGCTGCCAGCCAGGCTGCTGACAGCTTCTTGTTACAGCTGAAGTCTTCACCGGCAGTAAATTTCATCTGCATCACCTCCTCTGACCCTGGTACCTTGTACTGCAGGATCATCCCTATGGCACGAGTGTTGCCTCCTGGAAAGAGAAGGAACATCTGGAACAGCAGCAGGTTTTGCCAACTAAGTAACACAACGTTTTCCAGCTCATGAGCATGTTTAGAGAAACGTGCTCATTGCTCAGTTCAGAGCACAAGCAGCTGCTGGATCTGAGGAGCTCAAGACCACGGCTCGTAGTGCCAGGCAGTGGAACCTGCAGCCTCATATTCTGTCATTCTCTCTGCCAAGCACCAAGGCAGAACCTGCATCAGCCCTCAGGTAAAGCCACACACCTGGAATACCCTCATGATTTACTGTCACCATGTTGACATTGATACCACAGTTCCATATGGTAGCCTGCAGTCTGTCGGCTTAGGGTCCAATTAGACTGATGACAAGGCAGGATAGAGTCTGGCACAGCAGGCCCTCCAAACCTGGCAAAGGTTGGGAATGATGCTTACTTAAGGCTAGAGAACAGCTGGCAACATCATCTACTTCCTGAAGGGAACTGCTTCCAGAGACACTGCTCTGACTAGAGTGCAATGAGCGAGGTATTTGTATCTCTCTTACTGAGGCTGCAGAGATGAAGATAAACCAAAGCAAAAATACAGACACATTGCTGTCAGTTACTGTCATTACTTCCTGCAGCAGCGGAGCATAAACTAAGCCCTAGGAACGGTACCAGCATACACAGGACACTTCTTACAAAGCTCTTTTAAAGAAGTGTCTGCATGAGAGGGCTCCTGGAGGCTGTTACTGCAATATCTGAGGAGCCAAACCAAATCACAATCTAAGCCAAACTCAATCTAGTTAGTGCTGTTAATGCACCTAACCCAATCAGAAGCCCACAGCAGGGTTTATAAAAGAGCTGTTTTCTACTCTCCTAGGATAAATAAGAATTCAGCTTCATCAATTGCTTCTCTGCACCTACTGGTAAGAATAATGGATTAAGAGTCTATGAAAGATAAATCAGTAGAAATCACATGCCTACAGCCTTGACCAGCTTGCCCATGTCTGGCATTACTAAGACAGAACACACCTTGCATAACAAAGAGGCCTTTCTTTTAAAGTTGTGTAAAAGCAAGCCATTGATTAACAGTTTCAGTGCAAAGCCTTTCCAGACAGCACAGGGGAGTATATTCATTTCCAGTATGCCCAATTCAGCAACCTGCTGAAGCAGGTGATCTGTAACACTGTGCACTACTGCAGATACCATCTCTCATCCTCCCTTCTCCCAGAATGGACAACAGCACTTTGGTTTAAAGAAAGCCTAGAGTGCCTTACTTCTCCTCCAGAGTGTTACAAAACATTCACTCTTGGTTTATTAAACAGACATATGGGAAGGAACAGATACGTGTCAGACTTGAACATAACTCAAGTTGAACAGCAATTATGGATCAAGCAAATAATCAGCACTGCAAAGAAGAAAGAGGTGAGGTGGTCATGACATGCTTGGGTGAGTGATGCTGACAGGCACTGCAGATACCTTCAGTAACAGGCGGGCTCTCCAGAAGGCTGGTGTAAGTGTGAATATCTTTTTCTACCATCAAGAAGGAAGGCAGGCAGAAAAGAGATAAAGCAGTCAGAAGAGTAGTGAACAAGGAATTACAGGAGCATTAAGTGACTCAGCAATACACCTGGTTGATCTGAATACCAAGGCAAGTTTGAGTGAACGTGCTGAACTGACTGAATAATGCACAGATGGGCTGTGCAATTAGAAAAACCCAGCAGTGACAGAAGTGTTGATAAAGAACAATTATTGAAATTCCTGACCTTGTTTGTTCTCATTTCAGTCAAATCATATTCAGGTTCATCCTGAAATACTCTAAAATCTGGTAAGAGATGGGGCAGTAAGTGGCTGCACTCGAATTTAGATGTTACCAGTTTCATCTGGCCACCCCTTCATCTTGAATGAAATTAAGAAAGCAGAGATTCATTATTTACTCCCCCTCCCCCATTTCATTCTGTTAACATTTGTACCAGTCAAGGCAAAATCCCAGCTGGATTCTGAAATGGAAGCTACCAAAGACTAACAGTTCCCTCCTATGAGCTCTTAAACCAGTAAACATTTGTATATACCCAAAAGAAGATATAACAACCACCCTTACTCAGGTTTATCAAGAGGCTCTCCCACATCAAGGCTGCAGGGGAACTTCTCAGTCTTGTTCCCCCAAATTCCAGTAGTCACACGGGACTACGCTCTGAGAGCAGTTGTAACCAACACAGTTACACACTGAGTGCACTGTCCAGCTCAGAAAGTGCAGCTTCACTTTTTCTTAACAGTTCATTTATATTAAAAGAAAAATTTACCTCCAGGAGTAAATCCCTCTGTAAGTATCTGAACAGTTGAAATCTGTATAATTTCGATTTCATAATGGCTGTCTCCATCCAAAACCAGGTATCTACATAATAGAAGAAAAAGGGTTTTTTCATTGCTTTTTTCTACAACGTCAAGTCCAAATCAAAGGAAAAAATAAAACAATCTCTTAGTGACGCTGTTTATGTGTTCTTTGGGGTGAGGAGAGATAGAAATCAATCAGAAAATATTACTTTTCATTGAAATTCCACCCTTCCAAGACATTCTGATCCATGCTGTTAGTAAATTCAAACAAACATTCCAGTATTGATGGATCTATCCTTTCAGTCTGGTTACCCTCTCCAATAGCCTCAGGGCATGTTACTCTTTGGGGGGTTTTTTTAGGTTATTATGTAATAATAGAGCTGTAAGTACAGCAATGGTATAGTTTACAAGTGCAATTTCTATCAATCTTTCTCACCTCTGGTTGTTGGAAAGTCGACAAACCATGAGCTCAGATTTATCAGATGTTCCCAGAGTTACAAAGAATGTAGCACCTGGAAAGAAATGTTTTAGTACTCTAATACAGAACTCAAGAAGCAACATTCAAGTATCAGAAAGAATAGCTGACTTTTACTTACTAATACGCTGAATTGAGTGAAATAAGAGAATAACTGAAATGTTAATTAACATCAGCAAAACACTCAAGTATAAAAAGCTGATCTTTAATTATCATATTCTGACTTACAGGACCTTTCACACATGCTATGCAATTTCTCCCATGTGTAGAAATGCAGATGATAGCCAAGAGGAATCTTTTAAAAATGAGAAGAGATTTGGAGGTGGGAAAGACAGGCAATTAAAGACTCTCTGTGATCACTGTAACACAAATGATTGTTTCTGTATTAAAAAAGAACAATTTAATAGCAAGATGTGACCTTCAGTTCTATGCTTAAGAAACTGTAAAGACATCTCTTTTTCATTACTGAAGCCTGGCTCAGTCTTATTGTGAGGTCAATGAACTTCAGCCTTCATGTAGTGTTTCTTCCCCCTCAAAACTGCTTTGGCATGGGGAAAGTCACTGTTGCTACATTAGAGGAGTGACTCAGAACTCCAAGCAGCCCTACACACCCGACCCCTTTACTTCCTCCATGCCTCATGCTCCCAAGTATTACCTAATCCCAACCCTGCTGGCCTGAGAAATTAAGAAAATCACATCCAGCCCTGCCAAATGGTCTGCAATCCATCCCCACAACCTGAACATGCAGGCCTGGAGTTCCACCTCGTTACTTCCCAGTTCACCCAGGCTCACTGACCCCGTCCCGTGCTGCTGAAATGAGACAGAGGCAGCAGCACCAAGGCTGGAGAAGGACATCACAGCACAAGGACATGACAGCCACCATCACAGTCTCCCTGACCATGACCTGTGGCTCCACAGCAAATCAGGAACAACTTCAGAACAGGAATACAAACAGGACAAGCTTTTAAATAAAAGTCTTCAGTTTAAAAGATGTAATTTAAAAACTTGTCTACGCCCTCATGGCAAAGCAGGGTGAAGAATGATTTATGTGCTCCAGGATGAACACTCCCTTCTGAACCCAGATCTCCCCAGGAGCATCCATGCCCATCACATATGGGGCTTAGCTTACCTATTATGCACACAGATCATCAAAAGGCACTGAAGGATCACAGAATATTTTAAAAACTGAAGTTTCAGCTTTTTTAATGTAATTGGAACATGAATAACTGTACTTCGTGAAGGTTTAAACCTATGGAAAATTGAGTGCTCATGATGAACTGCCATCAACCACAGCTGTAGGCCACAGACAAGATCAAAGCTCTCAGATGAAGCTTGAAACAAGCACTGTATCTTGTTCAAAACTATTAAAATAGTCTCTAAAGTATTTTTCATCCTTATTTAATGTAACAGGAATGTGGCTAAAAGATTCATTCTTTCAAAGCAAATGCCAACTGCACACACATCTGTCCTCACAGGTATTAAAAATCTGTCTTTGGTTAAATCACTCTTCATAAAGACCAAGAAGTACAAACTGAGAGGTGTAAACATTGACTAAGAAGTGTGAACCTCTCTCTAAGCAAACCAGTAACACAAAATTATTAAACAAAAGGCATAACAAAGAGGAGACAAAACCACAGCTTGCTGGACAAGAGGCATTGCTCTTGCTGTTCATCAGAATTTGAATGAATCCAGTGAGACAAACAGCACCCCTGAGCATGCAGTGCTTACCATTCATGAGCACTTTGAGCTGTTTGTCGTAGAACTCTGTCTCTTTCTGCGAGACCAGGGCACACTCCGCGCACTGGCGCACGGGGTCCACGAAGCACATGCGAGGCAGAGGCACTTTTTTACTGCAGCACTTGTCACAGAAACACTTCCCACACCTTCGGCAGTGATGCTAAGCACGAGAGAACATTTATTTATTTATGAGGGAAACTGGTAGGGAATGATTTGATAAGGTTGCTGCAACAGTTTCTCAGGTGTGAAACATGCAAGCTGAGGGACAGGCAGAAGAAATTTACTGCTATGGTGGCAGACAGGAATCTCTGAAGGTTGGACACAAAGGATTGATATAGTATGAACAGCAGCTCTCTAAGCCTTTGCTGGCACTCTGAAAAGATGCTTCTGAAGCAGAAAAGACAGGAAAGGACTTCTCTGGTGTCCAGTAAATCACTCACCTCTCTGTCAATAAAAACACTTGAAAAGAGTGGTTTCCAGGTCCCTTCCCATTTCTGAGAAAAGATCTAGAACTTCAACTGAAGTTTCTGTTCTTCTTCAACTGAAAATACTATTCTTTTCTTTTAAAACTTATTCTCAACTTACTTTGCCTGGGAGAAGATATTTACTGAGAACATCTTGAAAGATGAATTCTTCCTATTCATCCATACACTGACATAATTAGAGAGTGACAAGTACTGAATTAAGCTTTATTGCTTGGAGGGGTTTTATCACATTAACAGAGAAGAAAGCACAATTATTCTCAAGTTTCTCCCAAGGAAAAAATACAAGAATCTTCATTCATACTTTTAACCTACAGCTATTCCTTTTATCAGAATTATCAGGCAGCACAGCACAAATCCAGTGAAGTTGCAAAACCAGAACGAGTATTGCAGTGTGTTTCACAGCCCCTAAATCTGCAACCAGTGGCCTGTGCTCCAGATCACTGCTGGGGTGTGACAGTGCCAGCAGATCTTCCTGATGCAAGTTCTCATGACAGAACAGGTACTCCTGGGCAAGCAGGAACTAATCTGTGCCTCAAAGCAAGCCTGCAAGTTTGACACAAGGAACTGATAACACTGCAGTTTTGGTCAGTGTTAGGCTTTCCTTCCAAATGTTCTGCAAAATTTTCAGAAGTACCTATTTCCCAGAGCTACCTCCAATTGCTTCCCACAGCTAACACAAGGGAGACACAGCAGCTTGTCATCTGGAATAACATAAGAGTATGGCTGGTTTAAAATTTCTCCTCCCCTCTCCCTCCAAGCAAATTAAAAAACATGAACTATGTCACTACACTACAAGTCACACTTTCACATCTTTCTTCACTTTCATAAGCCTGTGCTAACAAAGTGTCAATGTAATTATACAAAGGAATGATGTTCCCTGCTAAAAAATCATTGCTGGCCTTCTTTGGGAGAGTGCTTTGCAGAATTCTTCATGTCATATTCTGCACATCAGTCTGCATTCCACAGTGACCTCTTACCATTAATAAACATAATTTAATTAGTGTTTTCTCTTCCTTCAGTGAGGCTAATTATGTAGTTTACTTTCTATTTTAATTGGAATTTCTCTCTTCCAAACTCAAGATGAATCCTGGTTTACTTTTCAAAATATGTCCATTTTAGTATTCCACAACACTTACTGCTTCATATTTCATTGATTTCTCTTACCTTTCTAGTTATGAAGTCAAATTTTGTATCACACTGCATACATCTTGGGCACTAGAAAACAATACAAATTAAGATTAGTCTACAATTTTTTTAAATCTTTAATTCTACCACCATGTACTAAGAATGAACTTTATATTGTGCCCCATAAATAAATACCTCCAACAAATTTCTATCCTTTATCTTTTCACCATGGATAGCTTTCATTTAATACTGATGCAGCAAAATGCCATCTCCATTTGCAAGGCAAAAAAAAAAAAAAAATAAAAGCTGCCAAACTTCCCCCTAATGAGTAGTGCATCCTGCCAGTAGGCAAAACTATATCTCAGAATTACTTACCAGTCCTGATAAGTCCTATATTCCAGAGACAACTGTTTTACTGTAAGTTGTCCTCACTCTACTCTACTCTACTCCCATGCTCTGCTGACTCGCCAAAACATTGTTTACACAGTTTAATGCTCTCAATACTCACACATTTTTCAAACATGCTAAGAGATACTTGGTTTTCTTCCAAGCCACCAAGACCTAATGTTTATTCCAGATACAAAAAGTCACTTCCTGAAATATCTCTTTCCTTTAACAAACTTACACCCACACTCCTTTCAAAAAAATGACAGAAAAAATGAAGGAGTTTCTCCTTTGCAACTAAGTAGAGTTTAAGGGGTGACAATTTTGACTGTTAACAACCAGAAGTGATCAGTGAGTGACTGCTGGACAATCAAAGTTTTCTGTATAGAAAGATACCCAGCCCTTAGGTCACTGGATTTTCAACAAAACTTTACATATTTTTATCCACCATATCAAACCCCAGTGTCTGAAGCTTATAAGGCAATTTTTGCTATATTTACTTGCACACATTAATGCAAAATTATGTCTGACAGCTTAGTCAGGAGAACACACTGAGATCCTGTAATAAGTTTTATAACTCTAGAAACCAAAACTCCTCAAACCAGACTATCTCAGACTACAGCAGAATGTCCTCTTCAACACGTGCCCTAAGCTGAGCAGGTGCTATTTGCTAGGCACACAGTAATCATCCTTTGCTTTTAATTAATATATTTCAATACTTAACCCTTTTTCTTCTATAAATCCCCTCAGGTTACAACAGCTTCTATTCAGGGACTTTTGCTCCAGCAGATACTCAATCACTGTCACAAGTTCAACAACTGCAGCCAAGAAAATATTACAGCAGCTAAATTAAAAATTCTCCAGAAATTTCTCATGTCCTTTTGAAGTGTAAGCTTGTCACTAATTGGCAATAGTTTATCTAAAGGGCTCTGCTGTCTAAACAGACGTTTAATACATTAGACGCTAATGGCAGTCACTGCAGTGGAATGTAATCACCTACTCGCAGAATTTGTTACAACAAGCTGTTTCTAAATCCCACACAAAAGAGCACTAGAAGTGTTCCTGACTTGTTTTAAATAAAACTGAACTAAGGAATCCAAACACATTTTTTCACGATGGCTGCAGAAAGGTTATTTCAATACTCACTGATAAATGATGTTCAGCAAGAAGCAATTTCAGCACCCATCAGGTTTCACCTCGGTAAGAGGTAGAACTCTACAGCCAATATCATGTTCTACTCTACCTTGATGTTTTAATTTTTGACATGTAGTTTAACAGCTTGCCTGGGAGCTGGACCTGGCAATAATCTTGATATGCCTTGAATTTACTTGAGTTCTAATTAATTTTCTTAATGAAAATATTTGGGAGTTTTCTGGTTGGGTTTTGGCGGTGGTGCAGTTTTTTTAGTTGGCCTGGACTGGGTTTTTAGAGGGGTTGGGGTTTTTTCCAAAATGAAGAAAGCACAGGTCACAAGCTAGAGGGAAAAAAAAAATCAAACCCAAACTCTTCTAAATACTGTCCTACATAGATTTTATACAGAATGCTATGCTAAACATAAAAGTGGTTTTGAGGAAGGAACAAAATTATCCATCCTCTTACTTAACATAAACTATAGAAAAATAGTTCTGAATTCCAGACCCATGATGATAGCCCTGCCCAATACAAAGAGCAGACCTAAATAAATCACAAGCCAAGTTGCACACGGTCAAGTTGCAAAATGGGATTTTTCCTAGGCAAATGTTCTGACACAAGCAAGCTCAATATACTGTTCCTTTGAGGTATTTCTGCTTTAAGTAACCAGAACCAAGTGAACCATTTGCCTAATGTCAACTTCTACTTTGCCTGGGAGAAGATATTTACTGAGAACATCTTGAAAGGTGAATTCTTCCTATTCATCCATACACTGACATAATTAGAGAGTGACAAGTACTAAATTAAGCTTTATTGCTTGGAGGGGTCTTATCACATTAACAGAGAAGGAAGCACGATGTCCAAGTTACTTCTAGTGTCTTCAAACAAAAAAGATGTGAAACAAGAAATTAAATGAGAATTCATGTCACAAGTACATTGATTTCATGTGCAGTCAACCACCAATACCAGTATCAGATTACTTCATCTAGCAAGAGGAAAATGGAAGAACATCCAACAGCTGCTGGATCTTGGCATTAATTTAAAAACACAGAGAGCTGGTTCATTGCAAACTTCTCATGAGTTTGCTTAAGTGTGATAACTTATTTCCATAATCCCACAGATACAGCCAGAGGTGAGAATCCCATTGATAGATGGGAATCTATAGTTACACTCCACGTGCTTTATTTATCTATTTTTATGCTTTATTTGCATAAATAACAGAGTGATTTAAGAAGTGATGCAGACCTGGCCGAGCTCCTTAACACAGCAAACCTTTGCAAATGAGAAGGTTCAGGAAATCCCACCTGGAACACACCTGGCCAAAGCAGCTGAGGCCAGAGGGGGAAAGGCAGGATGCAAACAGGGCAGACAGAGCTCACGGTGCCCTCTGACACTGCCTGAGCCTGCACTTTGCCAGGAGGCAGCTCTGCCACACAACCAGTGCCCCTCCAAGAGCCTGAGCCACGAGAGGAGCCAGCTGAGGAAAGCTCAGCTCCATGCTGCAGCCACGGAGGAGCCCAGGGAGCCCTTCCCACTCCTCTGTCAGCTCCTCTGCAGCACAGTGTTCCTCAGCCACGGAAACAGCTGCTACACAGCTGGATATCACCAGGTTTGGCCACCTCTGCAGGCAAACTGACACATTTTACTCAATTTCCACTCCAAGATTTCCTTAACAGAAATATCATCAATTAAGCTCTGCTGGTGATTAACAAAAAAATTCTGAGTCACACAAGGCACATGCAGAGACAACATTTTAAGCCCTGTCTCGAGAGTAATGATGCTCAGCACAGACTTTCATAAATCCCCCTCAACTCATTACCTGTATTACAAATAAGATTACCAAAAGTAAAGTTTTCAGTAGTCCTGCTTTGCATTTCAAATTCCTCATAGTAACCGGTATTTCAAGACTGTAATCTTGTGACATAAAAATTAGAAACTGAATTATATTTCAATGCAGTATAAGCTGCACAATACTACCAACTGGCATAATTCTTATGTGGCCTTAATTTTAAAAAATAAGCCAGCTGACTCTTCTTGCAGAAGAAAAATAAAGCTACTGGATTTGTGAGGAGTACTGGCTGCACAGCAAAAGCCAATGGATTTGAAAAGCCAGATCAGCATTTGCTAATAGCACTCAAGGTCTTGTCTTGGACATAGACACTTTAGTTTTAATTATGTCTGACATGTAACAAGAGCAAGCATTCTCAACTAATTCATGCCTAGGTAATCCTGTCTCTTTAAATTTAATTGTTTTTAACAAAAACATGGAATTTATAGGCTTCCCTGTGTATCAGATACCTGCTTTATTTAAAGAAAAAGCTTGTAACATATTTGACAATTGTTAACTAAAAGGATGTCAGAACTCAGAAGTACTTCCAGAAATCTAGTAAAATAACTAGCCATAAAATAGCAATTTGTATTTTTAATCTTGGACTAACAAATGCATTTAAAATATTTACCTCTATTACACTTCCTCTCAATAGTAAATACTCCTGAGCACATTCAGTCACAATTCAACAGCCTCAGCCTACAGACCAGCAGACTACAGGGGAAAAGTTGAATTTTAAGGAGAATGAATACCTACAATAGAACTGTAATATAAAATTCAAACTAACAACACACATCAGATTGATATATCTAAAATACAGACGTAATTCTCTAAATATATCAACTAGTTTAAATAAATCCTACCACAATCCGCAAACAATCTTTAGTTGAATTCAGACTGTACATAATAGAATTGTGTTGAATTTGATGAATTAAGGTTGTACATATTAGAATTGTGTTAGAGGTACTTTGTTTTTCCTTTATGAAACCAGTCTGCTACAATCACGGACTACTGACAGGCTACACTGCACTTCCAAAGGTCAGGGACAAAACTAATTTCAACTGAACTGTTACACAAACGAGATCCCCCGATGAAGGCGATGTCAGGAATCGGGTTTCCAGGTGAGTGAGTGCACGGGATGCAGCAACCCCCGCAGGCAGCAGCACAAAGGAAAGGAAACCTTTGCACAAGAAGTGCTCAGCCTTTGTGCAGGCTCAGGGACCAGCAGGCGACACACCCAGACCCCAGAGCACAGGCGGTGCCAGCGGGTGGGAACACGGAGCTCAGGCCGGCACAGGACACTCCACTGGAGATTTATTTACCTTACCCGCGCTTCGAGGGCAGAAAACAGCTGCTGCTGATGGCCGGGAGCTTCTGCTGTGTATGGGAGAGACTAACTTGGGAAAATTCCCACCCGATACTGCAGCAGATCGCCTGTTCAGAATGAGCTGAATACTCGCTTTCCAAAAAAGCGCTGTTCTGGGCAAACCAGCAAGTGACACACGACTCCCAGCCTGTATAGCCGCAGAGGGCGGCCTGAGCTGCAGAAACTGTGCCGGCAGAGCGAGCCTCCAGAATTATTATTATTATTATTTTACTCAGAACTTTCTGTCTCAAGAGATACCAGGTAGAGGAAAAAAATGTATACTTTATTGCTAACCAAGGGAGGACTCAGTGTTCCCATACAAAACAGACCAAGCACGTCCGTATCTGCCAAAGAACGGCTCTGTTGGGTGACTGCCGGCTTAAATTCACATTGGCTCCTCTAAAATAAATCTTCATTCCGGTCACATTTAAATGCACTGGCGTGTGTCCACGCCACTGAACGCTGGCAAAAAATAAATAAACAATGGATTCTATGTTGTATGTGCATCTGGCTGCAGCGACTGGCAACAAAAAACTCGCATTACATGAAATTAAAGACACCACCATCACGTTATTTGGTAAGGACGTAAAAGCAAAGTTGACTGAAACACACTGAGTTGTTCAATGACTGTTTAACACTAGCAACATTCACACCAGGAGCCAGAAGGGCTGTTCTAACTCAACCTTATTGCGTTAATAATTTATGCAATTAGTTTTAAACCTACACGGCTTCCAGAACCATGTTTACAAGAACTTAAAGCAATGCTGCACAATTCGCTACACTTCTAAGCACCAAATCGCTCGCAAATTTTCGCGATGGGGCCGCACACCCCTGAAGAACGAGTGACAGCCCCATCCTTGCGTCCTTTAACCCATTAACCTAAGGGAAATAAAAAAGCAAGGGAAAAGGGGAGAGGGAAGGGGGAAAGGGGAGCGCGGCGCCCCTGCCCCCGGCGGTACCTCCTTGTCGGGCACCCAGGGCGGCTCGTCGAGGCCGAAGGGGCTGCGGGCGGCGCGGTGCTCGGGCACCATGCGCAGCCCGCTGGGGGAGCGCACCAGCTTCTTCGCGTCGCCGCCCGACATCTTCCCCCGCGCGCCGCCGCCGCCGCGGGACGGGCACCGCCGCCACCCAATGGCCGCGCGGGGCTGCGCGACGGGCACGGCACCCATCCAATGGGAAGCAGCGATTCGCCGGCCCCGCCCACCGGCTCGGGGCTCCACAGCCAATCCCGTGTCCCTAGGCGTGCTATTCCCGCCTCCTCCGTGCCCCGCAACCCGGAAGCGAAGGGCTCGGGGGCCACAGCCGTGTCCCCGAGTTCCAGGAAGCGCCACACCGAGCGGCGGACAGGCGGGGAGCGGCCCCGCAGCGAGCCCACGATCGCTGCCGCAGCGCCTGCTCGAAGCTCTGACCCTGCTCGGCCCGGCCGGCCCAGCGGAAGGGGAACGAGCGGCGCCCCGCCCGCGCGGCGAGCGCCGCCCTGCCATTGGCTGTCCCGCCGGGGCAGCGGCTGAGGGGAGCTTTGATTGGCCTACGGCGGGCAGGCTCCTCGCTGATTGGCTGCGCAAGCGGCGGGAAGTTCGTGACGGAGTGAGGGCCCTGTGGCGGTGCCGCGCTGTGTCCGTGTGTCTGTCTGTCTGTCCGTCCGTCTGTCCGCGTGTCCGGCTGTCCGCCGCTCGCTCCCCCCGGCCGGTGCCGGGTCTATCAGACACCCCTGGCTGCACCGTGACCCGCTCCCGGTGTTTCGCTCTCCCCTGTGCCTCGTCCGTGGAGCGGCTTCCTCCGTGAACGGAGAGTGCGCAATGGTTTGGAGCCTTTCGCTCCAGGGTCGTCGTAATCATGATTGATTTCAGTAAGTTTCTGATCTAAAAGTGAGGTTTTATTAAGGCTTCTAAACCTTCTCAGAAGGTTGCTTTAAATGGGATTTATTCTGTTATTAGCACCCATCACAATCTCCCCCTCCACGTTGAAAAAGGGATTGTTAATAGAGCCACGTATTCTTATATAACTTCTGGGTGTCTGCTGCAATCCTTCGTAAATTTTATCGGAATAATGCTAAGAGCCTCACAGTACTTTTCTAGGCAGCCGTGGTGCTAAACTGTTATGTTTTGGACCAAAATATTAAAAGAGCTGCTTAATGTCACTGCAAGAAACAAGCAGATTTTAACGATTTAATATTAAATTTGCTTTCAGCGAATAAATTTGACTGTGCAATGCATGAATAATCCTGGGTCATCCCAAATTGCTCATGTGTGAGACTTCTTTGTATTTGAAAATGAAAGCCTCGTGTGAGGACCGACAGGGTAGAAATACAGGACTGTCCAGCTTGCTGTGAGCTGCAGTCCAGAGCAAAAGCACTGTGCAGAATTACAGGCAATTAAAACTACCAGTAGTTCTTAACTGCAGGATTACTGGTTGAACTCTTTAATAGGATATCTGTCAACAGCCATCAGAGAAGACTGATCCAAAGGGCTGGATTACAGAACAGTCAGATGGAAGGGAGCTCTGGAGATCATCCAGCCCAACCCCCCTGCCCCAGGCAGGGTCACCTAAAGCAGGTGACACAGGAATCAGTCCAGGTGGGTTTGGAATGTCTCCAGAGAAGGAATCTCCATGACCTCCCTGGGCAGCTGTTCCAGTGCTCTGCCATCCTTTGTATAAGAGTTCTTCATCTTGAGGTGAAACTTTTTTGACACTGATTTATGCCTATTTGTTCGTGTCTGTGATAAAAGCTGCTTTAATCACAGATAATTACGGGATGTGCTGCTCACTGCTGTGCTGTGTCAGGAGATGGATTGGGACCAGTTTGACTTGAACCCTAAAACAATTGCTGCCCTGAAAAAAGGTAATTTAATTTGCCAGTGTCTCATTAACAGATCTGTCACCACAGATCCTTGACATAATTGTGTGTTTGTGGGTATAAGCAGGCAGATGGATACTAATATTTTAGAACTGTAATTAAGTATTTCATAAAGGGGTTTTTTGAGTATTTAGAAGTGTTGGGTTTTGCCCATGCTTCAATAATAATTTTCCAAACAATTTTACAGCTTGTGTTTGTGCATTCAAAGTGAGTGTTGCCTGCCCACCATACAAGAATGCAGCATAGATAAACCTCAAGTAAATGAGAATTAGAATTTGGGAAGACTTTTCTGTGTAAGATAGCCAAAAGTATTTTAAAAAACTCCTCCTATTTCAGCTGACATAAAATCAGTAAAAGAGGTTTTAAACCTCTCTGGAGCAGACTTGCAGAGATTGATGAAGCTCTCCAGTGCAGACATCCAGTGCCTGCTGAAAACAGTCTCTCACACGCTGAGGAGTAACAGCATGCTCACAGGTAATGCAGTCAGGGCATAAAGTCCTCTCTCTAAAACACAAAATAACTGTCACTGGGAGAAAATACAGTTCTGGCTCTTCAATGACACAGTAATGTGGGTTTAGAATGAGAATGGAAGTATTTTAATTATGCTGTAGTGAATTATTTAACTATCCTAGAGGACAGCTCCCCTGGGGGTAAATGGAAGTGAATGGGTGTCATTTTTCAGGATGGAGCCTGCTTGAAACAGGACTTGAAAATGTTTCTTCAGTCTGAAACACTTAAATACAGGGACAATATATTTCCTTTTTCTTTCACGCTCTCTTCCTCTCTCTCACTATTCTCCTTTTGGACTAAGACTAGTTGAAAAACTTATATTGTATATTAAAAGCTTCCTAAACTGATTTGTCATAGACACCTCATTCCAAAACAAGCAGGACCTAATAGCTCCTCCTGTACAAATTCTTAATGACAACTCTGTACATGAAGTCTATTTTCTTGTGATTGCATGCATCTTCAAGCTTTGACCAGATGCCTGCTGTGCTGTTTTATACTCTGCTATAGCTTTCTATTTCCATAATTGCTGTGCTTGAACCTTGGCTGTCAAAATCCTCTCAGAGAATAACTTTCCTCAGGGACACCTTGGAGGCAGAGACAGGAAAAAAAGAGTTTCAGAGGAGGAAAGAACTCAGTGTAAATTACCAATCTTTGTACAGACATTCAGCATTAGGTCTGATGGGGAGAGAGGGGTGGGGAGGACCAGGCTGAAACAGGGAAATTCTCCATCAACAAAGAAAGCATCCCTTGTATAAACCTTGCATATGGCATCTGTTTTGTATCACTGTGGGTTGGAAAAATAATAAATGAAACTACCTTTTTCTTTTTTTATTTTTTTTCTTCTTTTTACTCATTAAAAAATACTCCCAAACCCTGCAGCACTTCAGCTCTACCAAGATAAAGATCATTTCACCTCCCAGCACCAGAAGCTGAGCCTGGGATGTTCAGTGCTAGACAACTTGTTGAAAGGTGGCATTCCTTTAGTGGGGATCACGGAGCTTGCTGGGGAAAGTTCTGCTGGGAAGACTCAGATTAGTTTACAGCTGTGCCTGTGTGTGCAGTATCCTTACAAGTATGGTGGATTAGAGTCTGGTAAGTGCTGAACTGTAAATGTGGATTCTTTTCCCATTTGGGGGAATATCCTGTCTTTAGGAACCTCATTAAAGCAGGTGCACATGTTCAGTGCATGTCTAACTTCAGTAGGATGCCAGTTAGTGAGCAATGTCTTCACAGAGAGAAAAGCTTGCTGTGCAGTCCTGCAGCACAACATAACTTAATGCAAAATTACTCTTGGCTGTTGTTTGCCTGCCTGCCACTCTGGGTTAAACTAAACACACTCTCAAACAGTGTAAGAAAAGTGTTGCTGTCATGAGAGCTCATTGACTCCTCAGGTAACCACCTCAGCAGAACAGCTCAGCACATAACTTTCTACAAACATCTGGGTCTATGGTATATATTCCTAGCTGAGAATTTCAAATTTTAAAGATTATTGGTTTTGATAACAATAGCTATTGATTTACAGAGTAAAATCGATGGAAATGTAATTGAAGAAAGGTAGCATTGTGATTTTCCTGGGTTTACCAAAGTATACAGGTCTATTCTTTGATTTGAGTATGGGGCTTTTTTACCCTTCTATCACATTAATCTAACTCCTAATTTTATTTTTTTTTAATATTCTGTGCTGCTGTAGAAAGGGAGGAAACCTGTGTCACTTCTGAGAATTCTGGCAGTCTGCCTTAGGTGTGTTTTGCCTGTGACCTTGCTGTCCCTTCCATACAGCACTGGTTTTATCTGGCAGCTCAGTGGCTTCTTGTGAGGAAACTTACTAATTTCTTGAACTATATGCACCCATGTGGAAAAATCATGGACTGTACAAATTAAGATCTTGCTTAAAGGGCTGTGGGTAGCCTGTGGCTTACATTGCATGAGGTCATTAATCAGAGCAGAAGCAATTATATTTTGTTCTTTTCCTTTGTGTGCTGCTGCTAACTGCTGCACGTAGTTGGAATGCAAATACATTTTTATCCATGGTCCAGCACTTCTGTTTGTGTTGAAATCAAGGAACAGAGGTACAGGAGAAGATGCCCAACACCCTATTGGCACTCTCATGTTGAACCTCCCGTGAGAAATCCTGCAATTAAAGCTTAGGTTAAATGTGAGGAGTTTTATCCTTTAGGAAACTTGAGGAGAACAGCAACACTTAGAAACTCTTGCAGAACTCTACACTGCCAGTGAAGATTTTGCCACTGATTTAAAATTATGGTGCATTTTATTTTTTTACTGCTTAGAAACTTCCCTTCCAATAAGTGGTGACATTGAAATACATTTCTTTAAACAGTTACTTCATTAAATTTAGTGCTAGTCTTGTTTGTAATTCTCAGTGCAAGGAGGTTGGCAGCAAAGAAATCCTGAAAGTAAACAAAGGCCTCCTTTGCCTCCAGGATATCTTTCTGCTGTTCTAGGAATGTCACTTGTGTTCAGTTGTGTGCTGAATTTATTTTATATGCCCATATTCATAAGTAATACATGAATATGATATAATATAATATAATATCCATATTAGAATTCTGAATTAGAAAATAATGTTTGCTACTGATTCTTGGTAACAAACTGGTTTGGTGCATGACAGATTATGATCCTAGGAATCAAAATTTGTTCTTTTGGAGGTTGAGGGGTTTTAGTGGGTTTTATTCTTGTTTGGTTGATCCTTTTGGTGGTATTTTTTTGTCAACAACCAGCATAACACATTTATTGGCCTGAATAACAAATTTGATGAAATTGCTGATTTCTGTTTGGGTTTTGTTGGAACTGTGACTGTTGCTGCAATAACTCTGGATCAAAATATATTTGATCAATGGAGTATCAATCTATCTAGAAATGCAAATATGCATCTGGAAGAATTCCCGTACAAAATCTGAAGAATGGGCATTCCATCCATCCTTTTTAAGTAAACCAAGGAGAGGACAAGTGACATCCTGCTTAAGGCAGGTCTGGTTTTTAGAAAGCAGATGATTTTTCTGAGCCCAGAATTCATGGTAGAGAAATCCCTGTCTTTCAGCATTAAAGCAACATTGTGCAAAAGGCAGTCAGCTTAAATAAGAATGGTAGCTGAGAAGGCCAGACTGTTGAACTATTGTCTCAACACAAGTTAGCACAGTTTTTTTAGCATGAAATTCATAGTGCTGTGTTTTGTATTCCTGACTGAGCCAGGCAGACTATGCAGTGTCACTCTGTTTGTGGGTGATGCTTCTGATCCCCAAGGGCAGGTAGCAGGTGCTCCACAGCTGTGCGCAGTGAGTGTCACCCAGTGGCGAGTACAAAACACAGTTGTCCCAGCTGGGCTAAAGAAAGGACCAGGCAACTGCAGGAAAGTCACAGGAGTGGGGTTTTTGTTCATCACTGATTCAACATGTGCAAGATAACCAAACAAACACGAATTTCCAGGTCTGTATGTGGAGCTTTTAAATGCAGACTGTCTGATACAATTTGTGTGCTGTTAAGAAAATGGTTGTGTGTAAGAGCCCTGTTGTAACCACAGGTGGTTTCCTTGGCTGCAGGAGCTGTCTACATTTGTACAGAAGATGTGTTCCCAAGCAAACGTTTGCAGCAGCTCATAGATCAACAGCATAAGCTGCGTGCAGATGTTCCAGCTGAAATCATACAGAAGATCAGATTTGGAAACAGTATTTTTGTTGAGCAGGCAGCAGACTTGGTAAGTAGTAGCACAAAGAATGTTTCTAAGACTCTTGATTAATATGGATTTGAGGCAGTATTTTACTGTTTAGGGGTCATTAGTGGAAGAGCAGCACAGTCTGTAGCTGGTTTGGAACATTTAATGATAACCCTGTGTCCTGAGTGTTTCAGTGAGAACCACTCCTTCCCCAGGTAGGCTGAGAAAGTTGGGGCTGTTCAGCCTGGGGACCTCAGAGAAACCTTCCAGTGTCTGAAGGGGCTGCAGGGAAGCTGGAGAGGGACTCTGTCAGGAAATGTAGATAGGGCAAGGGTACAAATTGAAAAGGGGGAATTTTAGATATTAGGAAGAAATTCTTTACTGTGAAGGTGCTGAGATCCTGTAACAGGTTGCTCAGAGAAACTGTGGATGCCCCATCCATGGCAGCGTTTAAGGCCAGGCTGGATGTGGCTCCGAGCAACCTGGTCTGGTGGGAGGTGTCCCTGCCCATGGAACTGGACAATTTTTAAGGACCATTGCAGCCCTTAACATTGTATTACTCTATGAAAACAGGAACAGTTTAGGAGTGCAGCACTGCACCCTTGAGATTTTAAAGTATCAGTATCAGAGCTGCAGGTAAATGCAGGTTGCAGTTTTGTCTCTTCAGTTTTCTCCTCAGTAAAGCCACCAGGTGTGGTTACTGGGGAGACTTAGAGATCCACCAGCTGCCTTCACGATCGAAACTCCTTGAGGCGGTGCTGCAGTGGTGATTGCTGTAGTTCAGGCTGTTGATGTCCCAGCAGGGCTCCTTGCCCTGTCACTGTCCCTGTGTGTGGCAGGACACCTTCCAGCAGTGCATCACGAGCAGGCTGTCCCTGCTGCTGGCTCGGGGCATGGTGCGGCTCGTGGTCATCGACTCCATGGCCGCCCTGTTCCGCGGCGACTTCGGCCCTGCCCAGGCTGCTCTCAAGGCTCGCTACCTGCAGACCTTTGGGGCACAGCTGCACAGCTTGAGCACCAGGTTCAGGACTCCCATCATGTGCATTAACCAGGTATGGAATCAAGTTGCTTCTTATTCTGTAGGGACTGTTTAATGAATGGCTGGAGGGTAATGGAGCAATCTGTGTAAATGCAGATTTCGTGGTGGTGCATTTACCACTGTCAGCTGACTATTAATGACTGATGGAAACTGAAGCTTCCTTAGCTGTGGATGTAAAGATGTGCTTTATTAAGTGTTAACCACTCACAGTTTATTATTTAAGCATTTATAGGCTGTTAATGTTCTCAAAAGTTGTCCACTAAAGCTAACAGAAATAAGTATGTATAGCAACTGCACAGAGCATCAAAGCAAAATAACAGAGTTCTTATCACTGGTATCAAATGCCATTGTGGGAGGATTGCTCTGGGAGTTCTGCAGGCACAGTTATATTCCAGGAGACAGTGAAGCACCAGGGACTTTGCTGCATTTCTGTGGAACTCAGCATTTTTGTGTAACTGCTGAGATTATTGGAGCACTAAAGTGCATGCACTGACTTGAGCTGGACCACAACAAGGCCACAATGATACTGGTCACAAATACAGTATTCTTTTGAGAAAACAAGGCAAGACACTGCTCTTAGGCCACTCACAAAGTGAAGGAGCATCTGCGTGCCAGAGGTGAAGCATTCACACTCCAAACGTGGCCTTGGGAAGGGGTAAGTCAAAGTGCAGGCAGGCCACTGAGAAACTTCAAAGGTAATGAAATCATTGAGAACAGGGCACTTTTGGGCTTTTGTACTTTTTATCTCCAGCTACAGCAGTGGAACAATTTTGTGAATGTAGGGGGTTTGTTTGTAGTTTGGAGGTTTTTTAACAAATAAAGCATCTAAAAGTAGTTTAATTAATGTAAGCTGTAGCTTGCTAAGTAGTTCTGACACTGTAAACTCAGCTTGTAACTCCCAAATCCATTTTAGTTTGCCTTGAAAGAAAAAGTGTTTTCTAACTTGGCTTAATATATGCTCTGATAACTTGGATTCTCTTGCCTTGGTTCCCTTCCCTGCCCTCCTGCTGGCTAAACACAAACCAGAGCCCCAGGTGAGCTGCAAACCTTGTTTCTGTGCTCCAGGTGACGGATGCAGTGAGCGAGTCGGAAGCTGCTCAGTGCAGTTGCAGGTGAGTCACCCACACAGAGTGACAATGTCAAACACAGCAGCACGGAACCACTCTGTTTTGTCACTCCAGGGAAAGCTAGGAGGAGCAGTGGGACATTTACCCAGCAATGCTGGATTGGCTGGAGGTCAGCACTAGCTCCTGCTGTGAAGGGAAAGAAGCATCGTACACAATTACATCATAATCCCTAATCACAAATTGGCAGGAAAAATTCCCTGGAGTTAATGCCTTGAGTACCTGCTTACACAAGAGTATTTTTGCATCTTGTCTTGTCTCTGATATGACTGAGTGCACCTTCAGTCTGCTTAAAAACTATAGCAACCAAATCCTAGCAGCTGGCTTTATTGGTGAGCTCAGAAAAAAACCCAAAATAGTAACTTTTGACACCAAAGATATTAACAGGATTCAAATGTATGTATTTGTTGTTTGAATCCTAACTATAACCTTGATTTACTGCATAAGCTGGGTGCTACAAAAATGGGTATTTGTGAGTTCACTGCATCCTTCAGATTCTGAAACTGACACAGAACAAGGACAATGTTCAATTATTATTTTTTGCCTGGTCATCTTGTAGTACTTCCACTGGAAAAATTTTTTCCTGGAAAAAAATTGTTTTAAACATTGGATTGAAAGTCATACATACACAGCGTTCTGTTTACCCAACATTTCTAAATATACCTGCAAATGGAATCCAAGGCCAACAGTTACACACTTCAGTTATTAAAAGTTCAATCGTTTTTCTTTTGTGGTTTTCCTGTTGCAAGAGAGGCCTGTGCAGAGAGAGGTAGGTATTCCCCCTGGCTGTAGCTGGAAGAATGACAGCTGTTCTGTATAGAAGCACTTCTCCTCCAGCTGTTTCCTTGCCACAGGGAGAACCTAAGTTTTGTGAGTAAACCCTGTCACCTCTGTCTTCCTACAGTGTTCAACAATATTTTAGAGAAACAGTAAATGATGTCTTCTAGAGCAGTTTTGTTACAACAGAAGGTATTTCATATGAAATCCATGCATGCAGAAAGGTGTCATACTTCCTTTATAGGGTAGAGGGTAGCAGAGTCATTCCAGCACTTGGAATAACCTGGTCCAATCAGCTGCTGATGAGACTGATGGTCAGCCGGGTGTCACCTGGAGCAGCATCACACTGCGCTGGAAGCAGGAGGACTTTAAGTGTGGTTTTTGCTCCTCATCTCCCTCCATCCTTTTGCTACTATACAGTACAGTTGGAAGGTGTAAAAGGAATAAAATAACTCTTTTACATAGAAAAGTGTCTTGCTCCACAACTGTACCAGAACTTTGCTTCAGGAAGAATTACCAGTGAAATGCAATTCTTCCTAGACGAGAGAAATTGATGGTGAAGTACATGAACAATGGTATGAGTGCATTTAGCCTTGTCTGCATTGTGAAAGGTGATGTTTTTACACTTGGATATTCAGCTTGTGAGATGACTATCCTAAAGGTTTTGAAGGAGAGGGAAGCTGTGGGCATGTGGAGGCTGCACAGTGGAGTGAGATAGCAATCCCATGATGGGGGAGAGCTGATGTCTAATTTTATTTTAACAGCATGCTCATCTAGAAACAGCACTTACTGTAGTTTTGTATCCTGTTTTCAGACCCAACAGGACTTGAAACTCAACCAGTTTATGTTGCCTGCTGGTGGTTCTGAGTCTCTTGCTGCCAGTTAAGGATAGCCATTCTTTGTCACAAAGCAGCTGTCCTATTTTAAAGCCATTTGTTATTAAGATTTTAAAGACAATAATCCCATAAAGGTACTTGATTTTAACATCTTACTGTAAGAACTAAAATTGCCTTTGTACTAGATGAGTATATCTGGCTTCCTAACACCCTTAACCTTTTTTTTTAAATTGTTCATTTCCCCTCTTTTCCTGCTTTCCAGTCCCTTTCCTTCACTGCAAAAGCCTCTTTAGCCTCTTTCATTTGAAGGACAGCAAACCACATCCCCCATCCCTTTGTTCTCTTTGCCCATTGCTGAAGCTGTGTAGCCTCAGGGCAAGGTCTCTGCGTTCTTCCCGATGCTCTGCCCTGCTCTGTGTTTTGCTGGATCAGCATTTGCCACGGGCTTCTGCATTGCTGCCTCTCATGTCCTGTGTCCCTGCTGCTGGGGATCCTGAAGGGCACCTTCAGCTCTTTTCATCCATTCAGATGCTATTGTTCTTCTCAGGTGGTTTTTGTTGTTCAGTTAGAGCTTCACATGGGTCTTTTTCCTTCCTGTCTTTGTGCTATTTGTCACATTTTTCTGCTGTCCTCAGACCACTGCCACAACATCCACTCTCCCTATGGCTGAGTTTTTCCATTGCTCTGTTCCATGTGAAAGCAAGCCAGGTGAGGTTACACTGTCCAAAGGCCTCTGTTCTGTGCGTGCCTGCTCCCATCCCTGAGTGAGGCTCACTTGGATCACACACCCATCAAGCTCTCACAATTCCCCTCCTGCTGCTGGCCCAGACAAGAACTCCCCGTGTTTCTGTGCAGTGACAGTGCTCAGGTCTGTCCTGGCCAAGGAACCCTGTGTGAAACAGCTGCCTCCTCTGCCTTTCCCCACTCACTCCTGCAGGACATTCATCCATCTTTTCATGTGGAAGCATGCAGCTGGGTAGCTGAAAGGGAAACTTTTATCTGGCTGTAAACTGCCTCAGCTGGAACTGGGAGAGGATTTCTCAAGGGACAACTGAGTATGACTCAAGGAAAAGAGACCATGTGTGACAGCCTCGGGGAGCTCCAGAGGAGAACAGGCACAGCTTGAGGCTCAAGGAAGGAGAGTCTAAGCAAGCAGAAAGGATGAGTTGCCCTCAGTGCCTTCTGCATCCCCTTCAGATGTCTCAGGGGCTGTTGTGCAAATAGCACAAGTTGTGTCTAAATAACTTTTCTAAAATGTCTTAATTCTCTCTATTTGGAAATGACTGCACAGCATTTTTTAAATAAAATCCAACCATGAAGCTTAGAAGGCTTTGTGTACTCTAAGCAAAAGTGAGAATGCCACAGCTCAGAGGCACAGCCACTTCCTTCAAACCATTACCTTCTGTGCCTCCTCCCTAACTACTCCAATAAAGATCAACTCATGCAGCACAGGAAACACTTCAGTTCTCTTCTATTCCTGCCCTGTGTATCTGGGCTGGAACTGCAGCCAAGATAATGTAAATCTTGTTGTGCTGACTGGGAAAAGCAGCCACAGAGAGATGTGGCTGATTAATGGGAGTTACCAAACTACCTGGATATTCATTTACAGAAGAGCCTCATCAAATCCTGGGCTCCAATCCCAGGAGTTTGCCTCTCTGTGAGTCATGTCCATAACAGTGTGAAACCTCTGAAGGGTCAGTCTGTAATATTCTGATCACTCATTTTTTAGGAACTTGACTGCTTGCAGGAACAGCCCCACAGTGTTAAAAGTCACAGATGGGTCTGTTATCGAAGTTCAGTTTACCTGGTAAAAAACACCTTCATCAACAAAGAGAAATAAGAGTTTACCTGCTCAAGTGTTCTGTCATTGCCCTGCTGGTTTGTTGGTTATTTCTCTCCAGCTGAGTCAGAGTACATTACAGTTTGTCTCCTGGCTCATGAGCACACACAAACCCTGAAGTCTCACACCCGGCTGAGCCCCTCTGAGGCTCACAGCCAACATTCACCACTCCAGTGCCTGCCCTGTCCCTCAGTCCCACCCCCAGGCACAGCCCAGGATGTCCATCTGACCCAAGGGCAGCCTTGGGACTGCAAACCTCACAGGAACCCGACAGCACCTGGCTATTGAAGCTTTGTGTCAAAAGTTTGAAATGTGTTGAAGTGTCAATAAATGCAATTAAAGAACCTTCCCTTTATAGAGCTTTATTCATCTTTGGGTTTCACAACTGAGATTTGTATTCTATACAAGAAAAAAAAATGAAGTAGTTTTTACAAAGAAGATTTACAGTCTAGAATGTATTAAAGTCTTTATCCTGCAAGACTACTTAAATATTCTTCTACATTTTGAAAAGAAACGTTAAATGACACTTGAGAAACTATGGTTCCCTAAATATTTCTCATTTACAGTTAAACAGATGTAACCAAGGAAGCGTTGCAACTTCACCGTGAGCACAAGCACCCTCCCAGCCTGGGCCTTTGGACCTCTACCAGACCCCCCACTCTGTCTGGCTGCTTGCTTTGTTGTTTCAGGTTCTTTAACAACTGACCTTAACTATTCAGTGTACTGGCACAACTGTGAATGGTTTTAGGGGAAAAAAAGAATCCAATGTAGATATCTGAGATGCTCATCAATTCTAAATATTTACACACATACCCTGTGTACTTCTGTAAATCGATGACAATGAAACTAAACTCAGCATCACATCTGTTAACATTTATTCTCAGTACAGACTAACGACCAAGAATGCCACTCTCTTAGCAGCCTTCAGACAACTTGTGACCTACATAACAAAAACCAAAGTAACTTAAACTCATCTACTGTAAACACACTGTCAATGCAGCACTGCACACGCCTTATACCAGGTATTTACAACAGAACCACACCATTTTCAAAATCTGAATTCAAATGATACAATTTAAGTACAAAGACTTCTCAAGCTCAAAACCATTTTAATTTACTACAATTCAGGAGTGCTTAGGGGTTGAAGGTGTCCTTTACTGTAAGAAAAAGAACAAACTGTAGATAACTGTCTCTTTTTGCATTGTGTAAGTGCAGACACATCACAGCAACAGGTCAGTGACTTCTCCAGAAGAGGAGCAAATCATGAAACAATTACATTTTACAAGACTATTTAGTAATATCTAAACTCAAGACCAAATTTTGCCAATATAGCACACAGCCAGGGACAGAAGGGCAACAGGCACCTTTCTATCAGAAACAATTGCGGGTACAATTCATCCCACATCCTGCTGTACACCCAGACTCCCCACTGTTTGCAGGAGTCTGAGGCCTAACGTGGAGTCCTTGTTATGTTTTTATTCAAGTTCACCCTTAAAATTTTAGTCAAGGACAAAACCAGATTTATGCCAGATTAAAAATGCAACCACACTACCAAGGTTGCATTTTTCCTTACAAGCTGTCAGTTTTGAAGGTTTTTTCCAGTCTTCTGTTTCATCAGAGCTGTTGATTTCATTTGGTGCTGAAGACATCCCAGAATTACACAATTGAATATTCTGGATATAGTCTTTATGCAGACTCTTAGTTATAACTGGAACCTTACAAAAGGAAATCCAGAAAGAAAACCTTGTGTAAAAGTGAACTGAGAAGCCCATCTAAAATATAACTACACAAACCATGTCCTGACAGTAACTCATCCATAGTTCAAACACAGGGAATGTTGACTTTATTTTGGTTTTTGTTTTTCAAAAGTTCTCAAACTGCTAACAGCTCACTGGCTCCTAACAGTAAGGACTTGGCTACTATTCTCAGGGATTTATGGGTTAAAGAAGTCTTGAAATTTGTTTCTTCTCAGAAAAAAAATGAACCCTTTAAATGTAAGAGTTGTTTAATACGCATTAGCTCAACAACCTTCCATCACACTTTAAAATACTATATAAAGAATTAAAACATTTAAAAGCACAGTGTTAGTAATGCCACCACCAGCAAGATCTTGACCAGGAAAGTTCCCTCATTATCTCCATCAACGTATCACAGTCTTGCACTTTGAAACTTACTGTACATTGTCATTTGGCATGGTTATATAATTTACTGCTTATTTACACAGGGTTGGGGGCTTGAGAGGTTGCAAAAAATCATTTTGCTTCGAAGCTGAAAGATGAATGTGGGAATCACATCCTTTAGCTTAAGTAATTCCTTACTACTGAAACAGTTTTGTTTCTGAATAGTTCTGTGAGGTTTTTTTGGAAGCCAGACTCCAAGTGGGGTGGGGGCTGGATATGGGCACCCCTGGCCTGGCAGCCTGGTACGGTTCTTTTAGCAAAGCCAGCTCAGTTCTGCCCTGTGCAGAGCGCCCAGTTCACCGTGAGGGCATAGAACACACTTTAGGGGGAGAAAAAAGAAGTATATATATTACATTTTTTTAATATAAAAAGCTCTTAATAAAAAGATTAAAACTCAAGAGTCAACATTATATGAGTATCTACTGTTAAGATAACCGAGCAACAACCTGTTCCTGCTCGAGTTCATTAAGGAATTGCACTATGTGCTAAAACTTCTACATAATTATTAGCAGCATTGTCTCTCACCATTCCTACGCTGTCTCTAAAGCAGGTGCACCATGCGCAGCTTCCTCTGCAGAGATGCTCAGAGGGTACCTCCTGGTAAACATTGTTAAGTGCATTACACAGACAACTTTTGCATCAGTTACTGTAACCAACTTAAAACCAGGTGCAAACCCAGTCAAAAACTCCTACTAAGTACTAATTCTAATGACTTTTCACAGCCTGTTCAAATACTAAAACTTGTGTATGTTCCTATATTTTATCTCCTTCAGCTGATGCTGACCTTGAATGAATTTTCCAGCTTTTCCCAAAGTTAATTTTGTTCGACATTTTCCAACTCACAACCATGACCACAAATACATTTATACACACACTGCTTGTTTTTTTTACTTTCTCATCCAGCTTCACACGAATAGGAATTTTTACAGAAGATGAACAAAATTACAAGCTTTACAGAAAAGCAAAAGGAAATCCTAGCGTCTATAAAATCCTTAAACCATACATACTTTGTTCCAGCAGCAGTCCTTATACAGACAGCATATATATATTAACCTAAGTGGATTTAACATGGATATGTGGTCACACAGGTCACTTGCCACTTAACAGCCACCAAGTGCTTCCACAGGGGCCCTTAGCACTGAGTGGTCCTTGCAGAGCAGCCACCCCACAGTGTGACATCCTAGCGTGCAGTGCCTGCTTCTGCTGTCACTAGCTGGTGTGGAAAAAGGCAGGATTTGGGATCAGCATAAGGAAACATTGGGCACTTTCAGCAAACAGAGAATGGGATTGTGAATTCCAGTGGACAAGCGAGAGAAAGTCAACCTGAGGCTCGGTGTTTCCCTGAAAGCAGCAGCAGCTGCTCTGGGACAGTTGCAGTCCAAAACTTAAGCATTCTTCAATCACACAAATTTAAGGGTTTTTTCCATTTCTCCTGATGTACACAAACCATCCTATGTCCGTTGATTTTTGTGCCCTAAGACTTACACCATCAAAAGTTAGGGTCACAGGTGTTGCTATTCATTCTATCTCCAGGTAACTTACCTGCAGCCATCACTTCTGTAAGATTTGATAGCTCAGTCTAGTGGTTAAGTCAGTCACGTCTAAGTGCTCTTCTGCTAGCCAAGGCTTCTACCATCACAAGAATCAGTGGTGCAAGGGCAAACCCCACCACTACAGAATGCTCAACTGGAATTTCTACAGTAATGCACATAAATTTATCCACTTCTCATTCCAGCACTGTATGTATTTACTGTCACACATTTAATTTTGCTTGCATATTCCAACACTGTTGCATTTTGGTATGCTTTGAATGTGTTTGTATTTTTACCTTTTTTTTTTTTTTTGGCTGCTGTACTTGCCAGATCTATTAAAGAAATTTATGTAAGTAGCATGAACAGAAGCAGTGCAACAAGCAATACATACCTATATTTTCCCCTTAGAAGAAAACACACACTAATGCTGTGTTTAAAATTGTCCCTATTTAAAAAGTAAAAACAGCAGTCCATTGGAAAAAAACCAACAACATCAACAAACTCGGTGTTCCTATACACAAGGATGAGGAACCAAAGCTTTGAAGGTCTCAGTGCTTCTTTATTCACACAGGAATATTAGCTAGCTTCTGTCCCAACTCTCAATGCGCCAGATCAGAATGACTGACACTCAGAGCTCGCGAGTCTGTCAGACAATTATTTCGTTCCTGTGTGAAGGGGAAAAAAACAAAGAAATTAAGCAGATGTCCAGATAGTTCCAGCAAACAAACTAAGGTACTAGTTTTAGCAAATGGGAACAACACACTACTGAGAACTGTGGATAGGGGGATGCTTTCCAGAGTCCAATAAATATCTTTTTCCCCAATTTTTAATTAGCAATATTGTGAAGTTCACATGCCCTTACATTCAACCCAAGCCTTCCCAGAAATGCAAGAGCCCATTTATGGAAATTGCCATGGGTGCCTATAGAGGAGGAACTACAAAAGTTCCCATGAAGAGAGAACCAATTTTACTATTGTGTTGTACGCACCAATAAAAAGCCCCTCCTCTGGAAGTCACACAATTAAACACACACTGGGAACCCATCCAGTCAGGGGCACCTAGGACACAGCCCTCTGACACCCTTGGCACTGTTGCTGCAGAGAATTGTGCTTTACCCTGGATTTCTTTTGGCTGAATCTCAGCCTGAGCAAAGTTTGGCTTACACTTCCAACCACAGAGAACTCTGCAGCACATTTTTTAGGTATCATACAATTACAACACCTTTACACCCTTTACACCACTGGGAAGAACAACAAGAGCCACAGTTGGGGCTTTCATGATACTTTAGGACACAGAGTGATGAAGATCCTCACCTACATTTTGTTAGTAGAGATGGAGTTTTATCTTCCTAAAATTAGTGGCAGTTACTGTGTTAGTAAAACACACAGCAGTGTTTAGAAGAACATTGCTCGCTCATTTGACAATTTAAACATGATTTGTTAGGTAAAAACAGGCAATGAGAAGTAGCACTTGGGCACACTATGAACAGTTAAGCAAAATAAGGTTTTATATTAGCAGAAGCACAACACAGATCAGACAAACTTTTGAGACTGCTCCTGTGCCACCTCAAAAACATACAGCAATTACAATGTCAGGGCTCTTTGCAATAAAGGGGCTGAAGTAAAAAAAAATTGAAAATATTGGGCTTTAACAGTTCTTGCATTTTTAAGTTGCTTTTACAAGAATGTAATATTCCATAAGTTTTATATCCACTGTAATAGAAGTCCAAAGCCAGAGACTGCTTGGTATCATAAAAGCCAATGCTCTTTCCTGGCTTCAACCCTTTCTTAAAATTAATCATAATTCACAAAAGTGTCAGAGAATGATGCCTTAAGCACAGCCTTGAAACACCTTACTGAAGTAGGATCTTAGAACCACTGTGAGGTTGTTGGTTTATTATTTATCACACTCTTTTAATCCCAAACCCTACTAACAGTATTTATTTTCGTAAGAGTATTGTAGGGCTTCTTACTTGAAAATGATCTTCAGTAGCCTTGCCACCCATGTTAAGAACATTCAGAGAACTGGCACGCTTCATGCTGCAACCAGGACAGTGAACATGCAAGGATAAACTGATCAGAATGGCTGAAAACTACAGCTCTAAAAACACAAGTACAACAATGAGCAATGCACAGTGAAGGGAGTGGGAACAATGCCCAAAACTGATCTGAGGGACAGCCTTTAAGGTAACAACTACAGAAGCTCAAATATGTTTGTACTCACTTCTAATTACATACAAAACCCCCAAAATTGCAAGCTCCTCAGAGCTTAAACATTTCAGGCAACTGATTTAATTCAAAATCTCCATTTTTAAAGCACATCAAATTAATACAGTGACTTACACTGAGTTTTAATTAATTAATTGTGTGGCTTCTTAAAAAGCATCAAAACATTCAAACAATTTAGGAAAAAACACCTGAACCACGAGTTTGTTGTGTAGGCAGTATTTATCTTGAAAAAGCTGCAACAAAAGTTAGTTAGTTACTTTCTGCCTCATTTAGTTAAGTCTTCAGAATAAATTTTTTTAAAGTATTTTAAAATGTTTTATTATAAGTATTTCAAAATGAAAGGAACTAAAATGGTTTCTGCTGTTAGCTTTGGTTGTGCTTTTGGCTTTATAACACTCCAAGCAGTGGTAACAAGCTCCCTGGAATATGGTATGGAAAGCAATGGAAAAGGGGAAAAAATTCATCACCTGCCCAGGAGCTACTGACAATCAAAGTATCACTACATTAACTGCAATATCTGCTGCTGTTCAAAATAAGGATTAAAAATTTACCTACATTTCTCAAATATATACAGAATTTAGCAAAAAAAAAATATTTTCAAGTGTGCATCATGAAATTCAAATCAGCCCTATGATTCCGATCATGGAATGTCTGATGTCCTTTACACCAGTGCCTGTCCATTCCTCAGAATGTTCTGCATTTGCTCTGATTTTTCACAAGCTCTTGAACTATTTCAGAACTAAATGAGGGCTTTGAATACATATTTGATGAACTGGTCACAAGACAAGGAGCCCTAACCCTGCAGTGTTACCTGCAGCTTGGGGCAAGTGGCTAAAGCAAACTTTCCAATGCCTTCCAGTATCATGGAAAGGTTTATCCATACAGATCACATTAGATATTGGCCAGATTTTCTTTCTACTGAAGCAACACTGCTAACAGTCAAAGCACAAGTTTGAAATGCTTTGGTAAAGCAAAAGCTTAGCAGGACAATGATCCAAAACAGGGGGCAAGAGCTGCCACACAACACAGCCTGGCTGGTTCTGCCCAGCACTAAATCTGGGTGTTTCCAAAGCCAAGCCAGAAGCACACAATTAAAAATATTTGACATGAGTGTTAGCAACAACAAAGCGAGGACTCATGCATGGTGTACACCTCTCATTTATTCAAGGAAACAGGTACAACAGGGGTTATATATGGAAATCAAAGGAAGTTAATCTGTAAAACAAACAAAATGTTACAGAAAACTCTCCAAAAGAGCATAAAGGTTTATGGAAAACATTCCAGGGAAACAAAAAAATCCACCAGTAAAAGTTTACACACGTATTTTAGGTTCTTGCTAAAGTGCCAACTAAAAAAAAATTATTCATACCTGAGATACTACTTTGTGGGTTGGTCTTTTATTTGTCTGGCTTTGTTTAAACCAATATTTTTAAGAACTTTAGTCTGGCAAATGCACTTTTAGTTCCCTCAATGTTACAAATATGACTCCACAAAGAACATGCAGGTATTTTTTTGGTGCATAAATAACAGCAGTAACAAAAGCTTGTTTTTTCCCTTTTTATTAGAAATCTTAACTGTTCTGCTGTATGATCAGGTATTTTTAAAGTGAAAAAATAAAGAACATTAATTAATCAAAGTTAAATTATTACAGAACTGAATTCTGAAATATGATAAAGAACTGATACCTTGCTTCAGGCATTGCATGTTTCAAAGATCACTTTTAAGATACTTGTTATTTGTCAAAAAGGCATTTGCAGGATTGTAAAGAAACAATTTCCCTGATGAGTTTCCCATTTTATTCTCTTCAACCTTCTGTATCAAGCAACAACACAGACACCTTCCTTCATCCTGTGAGTGTATTCAAGTATTTCTCCCTCAGTGCTCACACCAGCACTGTCAATTCCTATTTAGAGAAGCAGAGTATAAACAAGAGGTGTAAATCAAGTTCCAAGTAACGCCCTCCTAGAGGCACAGGCAGGGAATGGACTCTTAAGGAGGGAGGCACAGAAGTGTTGGACCTAAAGTGGCTGCCTTCACAGCAAGGAAGATTTTCATGTGTGCTACGTCTGTATTGAAATATTCAGCTACCAAACACACTAAAACCCAAAAGTCTGCATGGTAACAACTGAATATGCCTTTTGTAACACTCAGAGGAAAAAAAAAAAGTCTCTTCATAAAGTTTCTTCATAAAATTAAATCAAAATGATTTCTTGGAATATCAATATGTAAGCTATGCTTTATGACCTACAGAGCTGGTGTTTAATACCAGAAATCTCTGCATTTGTTATTAAAACCAGCTAATATAAATCAGGATTGAAAACCTCTATTTATTACAAGAAAAGAAATTATAGTTTTTGTTGTCCTATATACTGAAAGTGCCTATCTACATAAAAGCCTGTCAATGTAATGCACTTATTGCAAGTTTTAAGAATAAATTATTCCTTGAGAACTATGGTGACATCTAAAAACAAGTTAATTTTTGTCAGAAAGGGAAAGCAAGCAAGATACTGCTTTGCTTTCAATTTTGTTTCACATGAATGCCTTCCTCTGAGGAAATCTCACCTAGTGCTAAGGACCCCAGAGTATAACTGATGTTAACGTGGGCAGAGGACTCTGCTCAGGTAACACAACTCAACTGCAGACAGTAGCAAGGCAGCTGAGTTCTCACAGGCACTGCAATTCCAAGTATTTTCAGTTATATGTAAGCATCATTTTCTACACCTATAAACATGGAGTTATGTTACCTGCAGAAAGAGTTAGCTATAAATACTAGGGAGTGTAAGAAATAAACCTCCTGGCTTTTGTGAAACTGAAAGCCTTTCCATATCTCACAAAAATGAGGAGAAAAGGCAAAATTAGCTATGGATAAATGTATCTATTCATACAACAATATACCTGAACTATGATTTATGAACTCTGGACAGAATTGAATAGAAACAGAAAACCAATATATAAAACTGCTATTGCTGAAAAAAACCAAATCTCCCTTTTATTCTATTTTGTTGCCTTTGTTTTCCCTAACACGTTTTACATTTACACATTTCCTTATTCTAATCTCATGCTTTCCATGGTTTATTCCCAACCTCTTATCTCAGAGGTAGTTCTTAATGATGGATCAATAGATGCAAAGGAATTTTTCAATTCCATTCGGCACCTTCAACATCAAGTTGAAGCTGAAGTCTGGCCATGAAATTTTAAGTAACAACTTTAAAATTCACATCAGGCTGAATTTGAAACAGACATGTAAGGAAGATGATTTTACATGTAGTGCTGCTGTATTTCTTGTTTTACAGCCATAAAAACAGTAAGACAAAACTTCACTGGAGCACTTCCAGTACCACAGTGAGACCCTGCCTCCAGGTCACTATCTCAAGTAATACCATCATCATCATCATCTACCACACTACTCAGATTCAGTTTCTCCATCAGAAGCCACTCCAAGTTCTCCAATATGACTGGTTTAAAGCACAAGTTCACACTGTTAATTTCCTGTCGACTAAATGAGTTCTAGTTTTTCACAACAAGGGCAAAAAGCCCTGTAAAACTGACTGCAATTGTGTTGGGGGTGAGGGAAACACCCAGAAGTGCCACTATGAAAAGCAGTGGGTGCATTTTAACATTTCAACTTCTCTGCAGCAGCCAATAAGTGATGAATGATTCTATGGATTTATTAGAAATATTACATATACTCAAATCCATCATCATATGGCAAGATGGGAAGAGTGAGCAGTCAGACTCAGTAAATGTGGATTTTTACCAGACTTCACTGGGGCCAAAACGTTAGTAAGATGCACAACTAGGCTGAAGTTTTTCAACATTGTCCTCTGCTCCCTGACATCTGAGTTGTCCAAAAATAGAAACCAAAAGGTCCTTCAGTTGGTCATTTTCTTTATGCTCACAGCAATACATAAAGCTATATCAAGAATACATCAAGATACTAAGCTTTATCAAGAATGTTAGTTTCAGGTTTACTGTACTCAGGCTTTTACCATAAAAAATCAGTAACGTTTATTATTCTCCACTGCTGTGTGAAAAGAACAGTTTTGCAGGTAACTAAGATTTATCAGTAATTCTATGAAGCTTTTCTAATCTTCAAGTAGGTAAAGCAGCAAAAGGAAAAAAAAATTTTTTAAATAGAGTTCATTCTTACAAGCAAATATAAACCCTCAGATGTTACAGAACTTACAACGGAAGCTTAGGAAGTTATTTCCTATTTTAATTTTCTTTAAGATATAGCTATGGATGATACAGTTAGCTAAGCAGGGAAGGGAACACTGCCCTAGGAACTACCCTAGGCTACAGTGGGGCACAGACCAAGGGACAGCAGCACAGCTAAGGAGAGATAATGAATTACCCTGGGTTCTTTGGTTCACTGTCCCGGGCATTTCCTCCCTTCAGCTTCCTAACCAGCTTCTCACTGCTGCGCCTAAGGGAAGCTCGGAGCTTGCTAAAGGAACCACTGCGCTTTAGAGATCCAGTGCCATCCTGAAAGAAATGGAATACATGTGAAACTGCAAGAGCCTGCTGCCCTCCCCCAAGCCTGGCTCAAAAACATTTCAGTGATGAATTATTACTTTTTAATTGCTGTTAATACATACTTACACTATATACATTTACCTAAACATGTAATACCATATAGCTACAACTTTACCAAAGCAAAAGGGTTCCTTCCATAGTGTAAGAAAGATTTCTAAGTGTGAAGACATGCCCAAGCCAAATAAAACCACAGTATTCCAACAATTCACCATCACCATTTCATATGAGCACACCGTGGTTAACAGAGTACAAGCCCCAAGCAAAAGCATTCCATCAGTCTAAGAAAAAACATGTTTCGTTCTTTTTAAATATCTACATTACTTGCAAACATGTTTAATTAAATCCCTAAACAAGAATATTTCTGATCAGAAGTACTTCTGGTCAAATTTCTGTGCTTCGTCTTTAACTTTTACCAAAGAAAATGCAAACCACAATGAAATTAATTTTTCATATATTGCATTCATGTTTTACACTGCTGTGCTGACCCAGAGAAATTTGCAAGAGTGACCACAATTCTATTTTTAAATATTTTACTCTTACAGAACCCCAACAGTTTAGTAAGATTAGAAGTGACCACTCCACAGAAAACCTATGTGATTATGAAAGAAGAGTTGAAAAAGAAAAAAGCACTACTAAGCAAAGACAGACACCTGAGTTGGAGTGAGTTTATTAGAAGTTAGAAAGACAAATACACAAATCACTGAACACCAAGATTAGTAGAGAAAAGCATAATTGCCAAAATCTCACACAAAGACTAAACAGCAATGCTACTTTAGAATAATTGTAAGTGAAGACATCCAGAGTTCCATATTGATGTTAACCATATAATAGGTCTCTAAATACATTTTAAAGCACTTGGAGAACATGCTTTACTTTTACGGGTTTGGTTTTTCTCCTGTAAAGATCACCATCATGCCATTTCAATAATACCTTGTGTGATACTTTTAACTACCTTTATTCCATAGTGAACAGCTACTTATAAAGGTCATTGTTACTTGTTTGGTTTTTTTTTACTAATGTATTACACAGCAAATGGTTGTAATAACATTTGGTATGACTAGATACATATCTGGCAAAGCTACACAGGTACAGAAATAGAAAACCAAAAACGACACCAGCACTGAAGGAATGGCCAGTTTACAGGGAAGTGTAGCTCTGACAAGAATCTTAAGGGGTTTGCTAAAACACAGCAGTCAGTACTGAAGAGAGAAGTTAAAGCTTGAAGATGGTGCACGCCCGTCATGCAGGAGACAGTATAAGACTCACAAAAGGCATCTAGGCCTGTCAGAAATGGAGAGAGAAAAACTGAATGAAACTGTTGGGAAAAATTCAACAGTTTTCAATTTTGAATGGTTAGTTTACAGTATTTCTAGGTCATGTTCAAAACCTTTTTTTTTCTGGAGTAACTATTTGGACAGCCTTTAAGTAAAAGTGCAGGCCCCTGCAATTACCAGAACCTACATCTTTATGCAGTTTCACCTACATCACTAAGATGGGACTGACAAATGAGCATGACTGATGCTGTGCATTCAAGTTAAAATTTGTATAAAATACAAAACACCTTTAACAAGAAATAGTTCACTATTACATTTCATAAACAAAAAAAAGATTTTTTTTTCCAGCTGACGTTAACACAAAAAAGAGGAAAAAAAAGAAAAAAAAAGGAAGACTAGAGCGAAGTGCATTCATTTCAGCTTTAACTTCTGTCAGGAATTTTCCTTGAAACAAAAGTTGAAGAAGAAAGAGGTCTTCATCTAACCTCCAGACAAAATTCTCTTCATTCCCTTAAGGAACTAGAATCCAACTGGTCTGGGTCAATTCACTTTCACAAGCATTTTTAGAACATGTATGTGTCTATATATATAATCGAAGTGGAATTTTCTCTACTGTCCCTAATGCAGTGAGGCAGCTGAAACAATACACCTTTAAAATAAACTCTGGTTCAGCTTGCACACTTTTCATTTTTTGTGCAAGTACAGAGATCATTACTGATAGGTTCATGATATCTGTCTTAAGGGCCTTTACCTATAACAACTGGAATGAACAGTAATTAAAATTATCCTTGGAAATGGCAAAATGCCTTGCTACCAAGTATTAGAAGATCTAAATCTAACTGAATATTTAAACTAAATTGCATATGTTGTTCACACTTAAAGACAGACTTCAGCTTTGCAGGATTGAATAAACTGAAGTCTAAATTCCAGCTAGAAGTATTAGATCATTGCAAAGGGTAATTATTCCTGTGGTCAGCAATCAGCAAAATACAAATTTGGTAGGTATAGAGTGTAACTCTATACAGTAAACCTAACTAGAACATTAGGAATAAGCAGACAAGCTTTTGGGTACTTCAAATCTAAAATAAAAATACCAAACTCCTAAGTTAAACACTGACTGCTTGATTAACAAAACACTTTTAAACATGAGCTCAAGGAAAAAAAAAAAACCAGAAACCAAAAAACCATTCCTGAGTCCAGAGTAAACAAAAACCAAACTCACAAGGTGTTTTTATGGCAAAGTTTAATTGCCAATTTTTATGTCATTCAGAATGAGGATCACCTTATTACTGCTGCTTTCACCTCCCCACCATCACCATCTCCTGTACTTGGTCTGCTACAACGTCCCTCTGTCTGGCACTCCTTTAAACAAGAGTAACTCTGGTCTATGGCAGTGAAATCCACAGTTTTCATTCACTCCTGGAAGAGGACTTACATGCCCAAAAGCCTGCCTCTCTGAAGATGTGGTTTGGAGTATGAAAAGATGATTCCTCACACTATAAATGTTATAATAAGTAGCACAAAGATTTTCATCTGTCCTGCAGCAGGCTGCAACATCCAGTTACAGGTACTGTTATTTTTATATAAAAGTACAGTAAAGGATCTAAATCTTGGACTTCCCACCTTACATTTTTAAGACCAAGAAGTTCCCTGCGTTTTCAAGTATCTTCTGTTCACTTTAAGTCATGAACTTTACAAGTGACATGTAAAGATGCATTCTAACACCTCACTTAGATGTGTCTGTTTTAAAAGTTACTGGAAGATTTACTTCAATAGATATTTTGATTCTTTTGTAAAAGTGTAAGACATTATATCAACACCTACAATGCTTAATATGGATTGCATTACATATGGAACGCCCTTAGTTACATCTTCTGACATAAATTTTTTGTTGAGTTTGTCCCTTTGCATACTCCACCTATTCTCTCTGAAGAGTCAGCTTGACCACTTCAGAAGAATTTAAATGGAAAAGGCTGGCCTCTCTTTAGGCTCTACAGACACAAATAAAAGATTCTACTATACTTTATGAATAAGAGTTATTTTGTCTGGAGGGAACACACAAGGGTGAAAAAAACCTACACAGTATAAAGAAGAGGGAAGAACATCACTGAGATAGAAACACTTGCAGGGGGAGGGAGAGAGAGTTGCCCACTTCATGTAGAACATGTAATACAAAATACCTTCTCTTAAGAGGGGGAAAAAAGAAACAACGAAGATGAGAATGAAGTAATGCCACTTCAGCACACTAAAAATGAAGTTTGCTTACCCTGAGATGCCAAAATTTAATTTTTCAGACCAGCAAATTTTATCACTGAGTTTTATTCAAATATTGACCTAGAAATACTGTCTATTGCTTTTCCCCAGAAGGCCCTTTCCATCCAAACCCTGCATGCATTGATGTCAATAACAAAAAAAAGTTTAATCCATTTAGAACATACAGTCATGCAAAGTATCGTGAAAATTAAGGGAGGAGTACAGTACACAGTTCTAATGCTGAATGGGCAAAATGAGAATTAAAAAGAGAGTTAATCCACCTGACTTTGGCTTTATTAAGGATGCAGTATTAATTCACAATAGATGCTGATTGACTGTCTTGGCACTGAGAACACCAATGCCAAGAAAACAGTAATAAAGAGACAAAAGCAAAGATGGAAAGTACATTCTCCTTTAGGACTAAAGCACTTTGTGTTTTCTCAAGGTTTCTTTGGAACACTCAGCTTTGTCTCATGTGGCTTACAAAAAGATGGGGAGTAAAAGAAATGAAGCTTCAGAACACTCGATATTGCAAAGTAGGCTACTTCCCCTCCCATACAGCAAAAGCAACACCACTTTTATAATCTAAGAGAGTATTTTCAGCACAACTGCAGCTGGGAGATAGTTAAGAGTGCAATACGTATCCCATTGACAGCAATGGGATAAAGCATGGGAAAACTGGTGACAGAAGCAAACTAACTACATAAGCCAGGTAATAAAGCTTGCACTGTCCTTCAGATTAAAGGAAAACAATGGTTAGAAAATTGCACATGTAACCACAATTATACATATAGATAGATAGATATGTATATATACGTATATATATGTTTTTACTTTATGACAATCAGTGTAACACAGTGAAGCCAATATATGGGAAACAAACAGGAACTAGCCCTGGCTCCAGACAAATTTTAATATGGGAAAGTCATGAAGTCACCATCACATTGTTATGAGATGGCACTGCCTCTTAAAATGGATTGTATAACAGCTTGAAAAGCTGTGTTCCTTCCTCCAGCAAGCTGGGTAAGGAAGAAATTAGAATTATTTTAGTGTTAGACTGGTCATTTTAATTTACTCTGAAACTGCTAACACTCAGTATATTTCCATAGCAAATGTTCTTTGTGATTCCCACTGACGGAATATTTTAAAATAAACATTTAAATTACAAGCAAATACGGCACCAAAAGGAAAAAAAGCAAAAGTGAGTTAATTGCCAGAGTATTTCTACCAGTAAAAAGAAACCACTGACAAGCAATTGCACACCAGACCACAACCAGGACACTCAATCAGCATTACACAACTTAGCCTTAAATACAACTGCTTGGGATTCTTGCAGAAATGTCACCATTCAGAACAGCAACAGAAAGGACGTCTTAAAATTTCAAAATATGGAGTTTTTTAGCATTATGACAGACAAAATGTTATTCTTCATTTCTTAACTGATTCTGCAAAATTACAAAATACAACGTGGATGCAGCAGGTAACTCCTGAAAGCACAGCAGGCTGGTGAGTGGACAGCCCTAGCAGTTAGGGGATGATTTCCTAGGCTATTCTCTCCAACTGTGTACTGTACTTACCCCGTTCCACTCTACGCTCATACTCACTTCCTCGCCGCCATCAGGGCCGCTCTCGTACTTTACCACATCCACGTTGAGGCTCTCTCTGCTCCGCCGCTTCTCCATGCTCTCGGGGTCATTCAGCACCTCGGCCACTCTCTGTTTGTGAACATTGTCAAGACCCTGAGAATTTGATAGAATGGGAATAGGCTTTATCTTGTTACAAGCTCTGTTAATCTGCAACTCACACACAAAAACTGCGCCAAGCAAGAAGATTCAACCCACACTTCCATCAGTCCAATTCTGCTTTCAGAGCTCAGCTGAGTTGCCCTTTCTAAACAGCAAGGGTCAACACAGCATGAAGTGGACACTTTGGTAGTTTGAGACTTGCCACTCTTCTTCCTTTCTTATCACTTGTCTAAGCCTCGTGGTGTTTGTGTTACTTACCCAAAGCAATCTGGCAACCAGCTAAATATTTAAGCAATTTATGGATCATAAACCATCAATGTAATTCTCAAGTTTTTCACCCATTAAATAGTGTGGTTTCCATCTGCCTTTGGAGATGTGTCTGAATATTTAATACCTCAGAAACAGGTTGTGTTATTTAAAAATACTGACATAGAACACTTGGCATTAATAAAATTTTCCTTCAGAAAGAAATGACAGAATGCAAACTTGTAATAAATATACTAAATATATGGTCAATATATTTACTTGGTGTTAAAGCATGCCTATCAACTATCAACTAATCCTTTAAATATCTTAAAAGTGCTAAAGTACCCTCTATGAAAACCCTGCACTAAAGGCAAAATCTTTAACACAGAAACTAGAAAATACCAAAACTCACACCATACTTATTTTCAGTTTTGTCTTCTTTATAATAAAACTACTCCACATCATAACCAGTATTTGCTTACAGGAAGAGATGCCAGATGAATGCCTTATACTTTACAAAATATTCTGTATCTTCTACAGTCCAGCGCTAGCAGCAAATGCAGCAGGGATGTGTGTGGCTAAGCCAACCACAATGCAAAACTGAAAAGGATGCCAAAGTTCTTGAAAGTGCATGAATAAGAATGAAAGTTGTTTTAATGGCATGGAGATATCAGGTTCTTCTTCCCATGTAACTGTTTTTCCCTAAGTGAAGAGCATTACTTGAATGACCCAGAATAAAAAGGTAGTGTTAAATGCTGCTGTAACACAGCATTGTCTCCTACACATCTAAATCTAGGCATGTGTATACTGCCATGTATTATGGATTAATAATATAGGTGGTATATGATGCAGTGAAATTTGGAAGCATCCTTAAAAATAAAGAGTCAGCAGCAAGCTTCTAGAAATAATACAAGCCTTATTTATTCTCATATAAAAAATGAAATTAAAAGTGAACTTTCACGTTGCTTGTTTACTTGTATTTTCTTACTTTGCTTTCCATTTTAACACCAACTGACAACTCATGTTTTCTTGTCCAGTCTTAGACACTTTTATAAAAGACATTGTAGCAAACCATTCAAAAGGGGAAAGAAACCCCACAGCAAATAAACCCCAACAAATCCAAACTCTATTCTAGCTTCTAAGAGAAAGGAGGAAGGGTTACTTGAACAGTAGATCTGAGAGCACAAAGGAAACACATTAAAAGAAAGACTCCACTGAAACAGTAATACCTATCCCACTGGTTTACAAAAGTAACAAAAGGTTTCTGTTAGTCAGTCAGTTGTATGCAGAAACTGAACATTTCTAAGTCTGTCAGTTCCTTACTAAAAATAGAGCAGCAGGATTGGCAAAGGAGATTTCCAGCAGAACCTCCCCATTTTCCCCCAGATACAGTCTGTTTCCCAGGACAAGCAGCCAATTGAGGACTGCTGGCCAACACAGTGTTTTCTGCTTTTTCATTTTCCACCTAATTTCACCCCCAGTTTGAATCATGTCCCCAGTACATGGTGCCACCGCCCTAACAATTAACAAACTGCAAGTGTTAAGATGTATCAGTTTATCAACAGCTCTGTCTGAAATTAGAGGGTGATCAGGCACTGAAAGTTTCTATATTCTGCATACATGAAGTTGAAAATCTGCATGACCACAATGCAGAAACATCATTAAGGTGAATTTTCATACTTGCCTGTTTACGAGATCTCATTGCTGCCTCTTCTAATGTTTCAGCAGCTTCAAATTTGCCCTGTCGTCTGTAAAGTGCCCCAAGGTTCTTTAAAGTAGTTGTTACTGTTGGACTATCGAAAGAAAAGAAAAATAATTCTATGTAAAATATACACTCACAGAGTAAACTCTTCTTAATTCACTAATAAAAGCTTAAATTTATAAATGTTTATAATATTTTTGTAATAAGTTATTCTCACTTTGAATACACTACACTGTACTTCACATACACACAATAACCTGCTGACCCCTTTCGAAGTGTATCAATGTCTCACCCTGTGACTAGCCAACATCCCTGAAACTGGCATGCTAAATAAAATCTTGTGCTCCTCAGCTGCACCTCAAGGTGAAAATTCAGCTCTAGATGAGTGTATCCAACTGAAGAATTGTGCAGCTTCCAAAAAATATGCTTATTCATGCATAGAGAGACCATTACTGCAGCATGTGTTAGTCACAAAAGTAATTAACAGTTTCTTTCATTAGCTTTTACTTAGCACCTATTTGCAGTTTCTATGCATTCAAACTATACTTGAACAACAAAACCAAAAAAAATGCCCATTAACAAGTCTCACACTCCAACAAGACATTTTTGTTTCAATGGCACAAAATTAGCTCAGTCACACTATTTTTGAGTGAAGTTTTGCTCCAGTAACAACAGAGAAAGATTTTCTCATGCATTACAATTAACAAGTACATGAAAAACAAACCAACCAAACGTACTTCACACAGAACTCAGGATGGAGAAAAAAAAAAGAGATTTCAACAGAACAAAGGCTCTGATGTTTGTCAAATATGAGCACTTAAACACTCAGTAAACAAAAAACCCTCACTGACTATCAGTACTAGTTGCAGGATTTTTCATACACTGCACCACCTACATGTTAAAAAAGTTGCAATTATGTAATAAAATTAGAGCAAACAAAAAAAAAATCACCAGTACAATCCAAGTTGAAATCCTTGCTTCTCTCATTTCACTTTAAAGTATACATGGTCACTCACACCATTATATTCTTGAAGATTCAGAAACTCAAATAATGCTTAGTTGTGGCAGTTTAGTGTTGTTTTCTTGTGCCAGCTAGGTGACTAAAGGTGCAGTTATTTGCAGTCTCATTTTTGGCCCTCTCCAGAGGCCGTGCAGGGCCAGTGCCAGGGAGTGGCACAGAAGGAAAGGTGACCCATGCTGCCACCTGAAGGACTGCCAAGAACACAACTGGTGCGATTTTACGTCACTGGATCTACCCGGCCTCAAGTAAAAACAGCCTCAGGACTTGAAAACCGTTGCTGTATTCTTGAAAACCAGTCGTGAGTCTGGAATTTTTAATACTTTAATTATTATAGTCCCAACCAAGGAGTTGCTTTGATTTAATTTTTAGAAATACTTTAATCTGAGATGCTTGAGTATTAATGAGTTGTTTGTCCTGTAAAGAAATTACTTACCTGTCAACTTTGCATGCTTTGTACCAGCCACCATATTCCCCAAAAGATGTGCCATCTTTTTGCTTTCCCTAGAACAAAGGTATTGTTGAAAAAAAAAATCTGATTTGCAACTTAAACAAATATAAGCTCTAAAAAAGATTTACAGCAATGGTCTTACTTTGCATTCTTCCCTCTCTTCTGCATGCATCCAGATAGGCTTATTTTCATCTAGTGAAACAAGAAAAGTATTTTATAGAAGAACAACACTAAGGTATTGATTGTTTGATTTTCACCACTCTGAAATGAGCTGTGAGCCAGGGAATTCCACTACTGCCACAAAAAAACCTTACTGTCCATACTACAAGCAGCAGATAAATAAAACATGCACCTCTTTTACAGTTTTACAATTCTGTCTCCTTTTCTTATCTGAACTTAGAAATAGTTACTTCTGAGAAGCTTTGAAGTCAGTATATACTGCCACCCATTTGTCATGTGTCTAGTTCTGCGCTACAAAACATGAATTTGTTTCTTTTATCCTAGCAACTACTTTGACATCTACTAAGTGGTGAATATGCTACTGTCATGGAATGCAATGAAAATCCTTTACTGGGATTTTTAGTTTATAAAATGCTCATGACTTCAATGTACAGCATCTTTAAATGTGTTAATGGGGGGCTTGCATTAACAACGTCTTTATTTATGTTGCTAAATATCCTGCATTGACTTTTTCCTGTGACTGGAAAGTGATGTACATTCTTCTGCCTCTATAAAAACTACCAGAATTGGGTTTAGTGGGGTGTAAGATAAATTATGCAAGAAACAAAATCCATAAAACATGAACCCACTAAATCTACCTCATATTTGTGAATCAATTGTTAGCTGCTGTATGTAAAAGCTCTCTTATGATGAATGTACTTCCAACACATCTATCAGATCACCCTTTAAGTCCACCTAAAGCAGACAACAATATTAATCAGGACACTGATGATTTCTTGCATATTTTATTTCATAGCTACAGAAATAAAACATAAATTCAAATCTAGGGACTCAGTTTCTTACCATCTACAGAGCCAAACTCCCGTTCATGAGCGCGAGTAAGAATCTCTTTGTATAAGGTTTCCGCTTGCTTAAACTTGCCTTGTTTTAGATAGCAGGATGCCTAAAAACAAAATACCCCAAAAGGTATCAGCACACTGCTTGATTTATCTTTATAAATAAGAAATACAATACATTGTGGATAAAATTGCGTTTCAATTCATGAGAAATTCTGTCTCAGGTCTACTTTGGGAAAGGCTTACCAGATTGTTCTTTGTTTTTGCAACATTTGGATCATCTGGTCCCAGCTTAGTTTGGTAGATTTCAAGTGCCCTCTGATAGTAATATTCAACCTCCTCGTATTTACCCTGGTTCTGGCATAGTAAAGCCAAGTTATTTAATTGCTTGGCAACATCAGGGTGATCTTTCCCCAGGACCTGGATATGAAATACACTGTATTAAAACATTCTATAATCATCATGTTAGGGTTCAGAAACAAATCATTTAGAAACAGCCTTTTAGTTTTATTCAACAATTCAACAGAAGGATGACAAAAGCAAAAGCTGCATTTCAAAGATATGAAAATAACTCAGTTCTATCACAAACTGAGAATGATGCAGAACAATCTGTAAGAGGAACAAAGTAAGCAGTAAAACAACATTAGATGGAGAGTATTATATAAACCTGAAGATGCATTCTCATGGGCTAAAATAAATATCCACATAGAAAATAACCAACCTAAAAATTTTAGCTAAGTTTCATTTTTTAACTCCAATGCTCTTGTCAAATCAAAGACTATTTACCTATCAAATGGGAATCAAAAAGGTAAATAAGGTTCCTCAGAAAATACAGAATTTAGCGTACACCCAGAGTGCTCCAGCAATTCCATAGCACTGCTGGAATTTCCTACTGTTTTGAATTTCAGACACTCCTAACTGCTAGGCATTGTTAATTCTGGGGTTTATCTGGCAGATCTACCCACCCAAAGCATAAAAAAACTAAGTGTTTAACTTTGCCTTCTCCTTCACAAAGTCCCTTCAGAGGCTCTGTATTTGTCACTCATACCTTTTCTCTGATCTCCAGAGCTCGCTTACACAACGGTTCTGCTTCTTTGTACTTTCCCCGTTTGCCATAAAGTACTGCAAGATTGTTAAGAGTAGCTGCCACCTGTCAACAGCAGAGAAACATTAAGTACACTGAAATCTGCTGATACAAATGCTTGACAAATGAGCACATCTGCAAGGCACTGATGTTACCAAATTTTCCATGCACAGGATAGACCTCTTGAAATTTGCAAGTGAAGAAATAATTCTTATTAAATGCATTCATACACAACAGAGGAAAGAAAAACTTAAATCATTAAATAATTTAGCTTCCCTTGTGGAAATGTCATTTAGTGCACACATCTTCACATGTTCTTCTCTTACAAAGGTACCTCTCACATCTATACTTTGAGCTGCCTTGCATCCCACAGGCTACAAAAGTATCACATGAATTTTACAAAAGCTTGATTTACATTTCACTTACAAGCAGCAGTAAATCAAACCAGAAATGCCCCTTCAATCTGAGGATAATAAAGTGATTTGAGTAAGCAAATTAAAATCTTTCTTCACAAACTGATTTCCCATAGAAAATCCACGCAATCCAAAATCAATGGGCAAATTATTTATGGTGAAACAGCACTGAATATAATGTGGCCTCCTGCCTGTATATTTAAAGACAAGCCAGGTCTTAAAACCTTTTTATATTAGAATTAGTTGAAAAAAAGTTCAGTGAAAAACCACTAAAATTATGATCTGGCATGTATACAAACCGCTGGATGATCTTTGCCCAAAGTCTTTTCACGGATGGCCAAGGCATCATTCAGGAGATTTGCTGCATCTTTGTATTTGTTCTGGTCTCTGAATTGTAAAGAGATGTAATTAACACTGGGGATTCAGGAATGAAAAATCATAAAAATTAAGCTGAGTTTACTATTGACTTAAAGATGTTACTACAAAAGAATAATAATTGAGAATGTATTCATAAATTAAGAAGTTGAACCCTGTAACTGTAAATAGTTTGCTAGTTGAGGACTGTACTGAGCATGTACTGTTTCTACACTGATGTCCAGTTTCTACCTCTAGATTACCTTGAAGTGTATAATCAAGATATGCCCCCTCAGTAGACAAAAAAAAAAAAAATCCAAACCAACTTCATTCCCAAAGCAAAGATATAGGCAAAAATACAGCAACTTGTTTGACTTTTAATTATAGGGACACATACAGATATTTTAGGAACCTCTTGAGGGTTTTAGTAATAACTTTAAAAGAAGAACAGAAGAGGGAAAAAATTCTAGTCTGAACATTAAAAGGCTGTAGCCAAATACTAAGTATTTATTTCACTGGTATTTACCTATGTCAACATACAAACCTGTACACCAAAGCAAGTATGTTCAACATAGTGGCAACATCAGGATGGTCATGACCTGAAGTCTTCTCCAGATCTTCAAGAGCTTGTTTACAGAGAGGCACAGCAACCTCATATCTGCCTTGGGAAGCATACTGGATAACAAGATTATGTAAGGTCCGTAATCTTGCTGGAATTTCATAGCCACCTTGTTGGGCAGCAGCTGCTGCACTGCTATGCTGCTGTTGAACTGAAAGAAATCCATAAAATTTCAACTTGTATAAGATAATTGTAAATAAAATATCTCACATGAGTGCTCCCTGGCACAAAATGAGACTCACTGAATTTTATTTCTTCAATACACAGAACTGGCATTAGAACATACTTCACAGCAGTCAGGCTGTCTTGAAGAGTGACAGTGGAAATGTGACTGTTTTATTCTTCATAACCCGTCCAGTATTGTATTACTATTATTTTTACAATTCTAGTAGGTCTAAGGGGCAAACGTAGTAAAGTAATGAAGAAAGCAGGAAACTATTTCGGCTCAGCAAACCATCAACATTCTCAGGATTATATCCTAATTTTGAAGTGACAAATATCTCTGTTTTCACATGAAAGGAAGACTAACACAGATAAGCTGAATATCAGCAGTAAAGCTTTTTCTTTTATTTTTCTTCTCTAAACGTACAATTATTTTTTTTTTGTTTCCCTTCCCTTGCTTTGCCAAGGAGCACTTAAGGTTAGCACATAAAGGACTGAAACACTCTGGATGCCAGAAATAACAGCTGCAAGACAAAATGCCCTGAGTCAAAGTCAACCTTTAAATTTTACTCACTGTCAGGTTTAGCCACTTATTTTCTAGTAGCTCCTAAGCTTTGGCTGTTGCAATCCTCACTCTTCCACTGCCCCCCAAAATGTACTACCCCTTTTCTCTTCACCTGACTGACTTCCAACATTTAGAATATCCCCTCTTATTCATTTTCATTTAACTCTAGAGAAGGCACAAGATAAGGGCTCCAGCCAAGAGCCTGACTTTATTCTCTCCTTTCTATTAAGCAAAAACCACTCTGACAGAAAGTGGGAGTATTTTTATGTCAGTGGAATCACTCACTCCAAGCCCATACCCAGAGCCACTGCAAAGCACTGAAGGATTTCAGCATTTTTTTGGAAGGTCAGAAAAATCACTGACATGTCAACTTTGTCTTTTGTAAAGTGAAGTAAGGGAGCTTTGCCTCTCAACTTCCCTACTACCAAATTCCAGGGAAGCAAAGGTGAGCTAGGAAGGAGAACACGATCAACGCTTGACCTGCTGTAACTCTACAAGCCTTCCCTTCAGTGCTGGCTATGGATAGCTTTACTGTACTGACAAGAATGCAGTGTACCTTGTATGCATGCCCATAAAGGAAATTTCAAACTGCTGATTGCAGTGGTGTGTCCCTTCAGACATTTCCTCTCAAGTCATTTGTCTGGTAAGAACCGTTCTGCTCCCAGCACACTGCACTGACTCCACATCATCAATATGTTCACACACATACAAAAAACCACATTGGACTAAGCAGAGCTTACTTATCTACCAAGAGCTTTTTTCAATCACACTACCAAACATCTACCTCAAGTTCCACAGCAAATGCCTCAGCCACCCTCACCTGAAGACAAACAACACTTCCACAATTAGTATTAAAACTAATGCAGACAACCTCAGTGACAGACAAAAGACTATATGAAGATTTCATACTGAAACCTGCCACAAGAATCTCAAATCAGTTCATTAAAAATGTCATTAACAGATAAGAATCTGCCTCAGTCACTCGCAACTAACCATTCTGAGGCCCCAAAGAATCAAAACGGGACAAATTCTGAATTTAAATCAGTCTGAAGAACTTTACAGCAGCTAGTGAACTCTTCTAAGCAACCTAAGCCCCAGTTCTGTACACACCAATGTACAGAATGTGTATCAGTGACTGGATTCCTTATTCTAGCAGAGGCATTCACCACTCCAGCTGTGTCTCAGAGGTCCCCAAGCATGGATACATTTTTGTAAAGAGCATCTTTACATTCTGCACTGCAGAAACACACCAACAGTGTAACCTGAAATATACTTACTTCCTTGTCCTTGGTCATCTTCATCATTGGGAAATAGATCATCCAAAGGCTCTTTGGTGGAATCTGTATCCTTATCCTCCTACAGAATAACCACAAACCAAACAAATTAAATCTAAGGCATAAGAGGACAGTCCACTTAATCAGCAATATTAAAGGAAAACCCCACATTCAGAATTGACAAGAATAACATTTCTCACTTAAGTTTTAGAAAGGTCATATATTTTAATGTATTTACACACTCTGTCCCAAAACAATACAGGACACCTTCAGAAGGGCCAGAAATAGAAATGAGGTCTCCTAGATTTCAGTTTCAATTTAAGCTCACAAGAATGTATTTGCCATTCTCACAGAGGCATTAGGTCTCATGAAAGTATCCAGTGTAGAGTAAGCATTATTCAGTACAGAATTGTCCATGGTACCTTTTTTAGTCATAAACACAGTTATAGTTGGGCAAGGGAGAGGAATAAGGAGACCTCAATTTCTGAGTATTCAACTTCTGTAAAAATAATAAGATTTCGAAATCATAATCTGTTAAATTCAAAAATTAAAAAACAAAACAAAACAAGAACACTTGAAAGGAAGTTCATTTCCAATAATCTCCATCTGGAACTATATTAATTTCTGCACAACCCAACAGTGTAAATTGATTTTAAGCACCCAAAGATAATTTCAAATGTAAAACAGAGACAGATCATCCCTCTGTCCTGTTTCCTAGATGTTGAGCCTACACAATATAAATAGTTGAAGTTCTCAGAAATTATGAGCTCAGTAAGGAGAAAACCCAGAGGCAGAACACATTCTTATTTTTCTGGCTCGCCATTCAACACGTTTTTCCACAGATGAGAAAAAGCCAACAGCTGCTGCTGGCATTCAAATTCAATGATGGCAGAGCAAGGGCACTGTAAAACCAGCAAATTGATGGGACTGCATCTCAGATGGGAAGTTCATAATTTTAATTTTGATTCCAACCCCATAGTGAGTCTAAACAAATGGAAAATTCATCTACAAATACCAAGTCATGAAACAGCACTGAAAAATTCCAGGTGCAACTGACCAAAACAGCTCTCACCAGGTACAATATGTTAAAAAAAGAGTAGTCAAGCAGTCAGTTAAGTGTGACTAAATCACACCCATTTTCGACCATTAAAATTGCTGATTTAATTAGGTACAAAAAACTGTCCAAGACACCACTGAGAAGGTTTGAACACACAAAATGAGATCCTTCTCTACAGTGCTACCTAACCTAAGGAAGCAAAATAAAATTACAAAAAGAAGGGCAAAAAAATCATAGGTCTTCTTAAGTAATAAATTCCTTCTGTAAATAAAAGTTGTGTCCATTTTCTCTCTGAATCTAAGGACACATAATGCAACAGGCTTGAACACAAGCAGATGATCACAGTGTCTGGCAGATGGTCCTGAAAGGGGATTCAGTAACATCTTATCCTTGTGTAAATGCCCAACAGATACAAAAGCTATACACTGATTTCACAAGACAAAAATTAAGTATTTTTTCTGCAGTCAAAATAAGACAAGTCCTCTAGGTATTTAAAATGTCTCACAGCTTAGATTTCTCACTTATTTTAACTGCAGAGTTTATAGAAGTGAGATTTTTGCTTTGGTCCAGTTCTTCACATTTTTAAGCTTACATGATACTAAATGAGTACTTATCAATTTTGTTCCTCATGAGAGTATATATTTTATTATCTACAAACAGTAAAATATATACCCTCTAAAAGTAAGAATAAGCTCTCAGAATCATTCTGCAAACTATGTGACACATAGGCACACTAGCACAAGGTAGTATTTTAATGACAAATCTGTGTTAGGGACAAATAAAATGTATCTTTTATATCTTAAACAGGCAGATTACAACACATGTAAATGTAAGGTGCTTTTACTGTTTCACTATGCAGGAACTTACTGATGGTGAAATATCATCGTCGTATTTTTTTAATTGATTCATAAATTCTAGATGTTTCTTTTCTTCCTCCAGCTGAGCCACAGATTGCTCACTTTTCTGTAGTTTCTGCTGTGTGTTGGCCAGTTCATCCCGGAGCCACTGATTCTCCTGGCATAGCCGACGAACCTGAGCCCGCAATTTCTGCTTCTCTGATTCCACTGCATTTAAGTGATTTGACAAGGCCATCATTACCTGAAAAGCAGAATGTGGCACATGACATACTTCCCTTAGAATGCAGTCCTGTTCATAACATACAAGGCTTGCATTATTTAAACCTATGTCAGCTGTGAAATCTGCTAAACATTCCCATTTATCTTCTTCTAGATATGGTTCTCACTTTTCATATAAACCTTTTTACCATTTAGAATCACAGAATGATTTGGATTGGAAGGGGTCTCTAAGATCATCTCTTTCCAGCCCCCTGCCACGGGCAGGGACACCTTCCACCTTGCTCAAAGCCCCATCAACCTGGCCTTAAACACTTCCAGGGACAGGGCACCTGTTCCACTACCTCACCACATTCATAGGGAAGAATTTCTTCATAAATCCAACCAAAACCTACTCTCTTTCAGTTTGAAGCCATTCTGCCTTGTCCTATAACTACATGATCTTTGAAAAGTCCCTCTCCAGCTCTCTTGTAACCCCTTCCAGCCATGGAAGGGGCTCTAAGACCTCCCTGCAGCCTTCTCTTCTCCACCTCTCAGCAGTCTCCAGAGCCAGTCTCTCTCCTGACTGTCATCATGTGCCTCCTCTGGACCTGTTCCAACAGGACCATGTTCTTCCCTTGTTGGGGTCCCAACCTAGAGGAACTCCTTACTAAATAGTTGTTTTCCATGACACTATCAGAAGTTAAAATTGTTTCAGAATTCCCTGAACATTAAATATAATCTTAAAATACATGAAAAATTTAAACTAGATTACTGAACTGGAAATCTTTGTTCCACTAACATAAAATGGAGCAGTAATACTTTCAGCTTGCAGGATGACAAAAATAACTAAAAACTAACAGAGAGTTCTAATTTAGCACCTTCCAGACAAAAAAAGGATTGGTATACCTGCTTACAGCTCCTAAAGATGAACACCTCAGCATAATGGTAATACTTCAAAGGGACACTTACTTGACTGAGATCAGAATGTGCAACTGAACACACTTTTTATAGATGGACTTTATAATACTAATCATAAGCTTGAGTGTGCAGACTTTAAAACACAGTGACATTAAGGACAAAAAATATAACACCCATAAAAGCAGCTTACTTAGACTGGGGTATTTTTGCTGAGCAAAGTTAAATGAAAAAGGAGCTTATTAAGTGAAAGCCAAACACTACCAGCAGAAGATATTCTCCCTTCACTGTTTATGCAATCTCCCACTGACACATGTAGAACAGCTGGCAGCGCTCCCAGGATGCACACCTTGCAAGAATGGACCATGGTGAGAGTACAAATCTTTTAGATCAGTTAGACATCTCCAAGTTACTAGTATTTCATCTCCTCAGTTTTATAGGTTTTTTTTAAAAAACAAAGCTATCTTTACGTGGCTTTAAACTAAGTATTTCATGTGAAATAGATGGCGTCTTTAGCTGAAATTTCAGGTGTCAAAATATCCATTAAGCCTTTAGAAATTAATTTTTCCTATAAAAGTAAGAAAAACTCCAGATATAATTTCCTAACACCAGGCCAAAACTCCAGACTTCAGCACCTATTTACATATTAAAAACCATTCAAATATTTTTAATTACTTGGGCAATTTAAAGAGTGGCATTTACATAATGAGAAAGCATATTTACTTAGGAAAATTGTGATAATAGGGTCAATGTATTCAAACACTGAACAAGCTATAATGGCAAACTAAAATATTTTGTAGTCTTACTCATTACAATTAACTGAAAGAAAAGCCTGATTACTTCTTCAGCAAAGTTAGTTTCATTTTCATGGAAATAACACATCACCACACCTACATGCATGCCACAAAACATATCTACTTCCCTAACTTAAATTTAAAAAATAATTTAAAAAATACTACATTGTTACAACTCAAAGCATTCAGGAAGAGCAACCTTATCAGGTCTGAGAGCAGCAGTCTGAAGTGGAATTGGCTTCCTAACAAAGCAACAAATGGAGACTTCTTGGCTCCTCACCACCACAGTTCACAAAGTACCATGTGAGACAAACAAGGCAGGAACACCTGCATCTGAGGCTCCTGATAGAGCCAAGAATCAGAACGAGCTTTGCAGAGCTCTAATACTACATATTAGTTACTCATTCACTTGCACATCTTCTACAAACAACCATTAAAGGAACTCAACTACTGCAATTTTACTCCATGTGTCTTCTAGCATTTTCCTCCTATATAAGGCATCGAAGTGTGTACAATATATACACTAAGGCCTGACAGTCTGTCCAGGGCTTCTACACTCCCCTGTCTGATAACCCACATTTCACTCTCTCCCTCTCAATTCACCATGATCCAATGCACACAGCTTCCAGATCACCACACAATAGCTCAACCCAGAAGAGAAGTCTGAGCAGTTATAGACCAACAGAAAGCCCATTAATGTAGAACTAACTCATTGGCATTTTCACTCACTTGCAAACACTCTGCCATTTTACAGTGATGACTGTCACATCACATCGTTTCAGGTTTTTGACTCAGTACAAAATATCACAAAGTTGTACTGTAAATATAGTCCTGACAACCCAATAAATATGCAACTTTTCACTTATCTTCAGATGGTATCTTCATCAACTAAGAGTTCATAGAAATTAGCTCAGGGGACTCTCTTTAATGTGCCAGTCAAAGTTGTTCAGATTCTGCACTCAGGTTCTAAACTTTAAAATGCTTTTAGTTTCAATTTTGGTTTAGTAAAACATTCAATAAACATTAGAGATTATTAACTTCTAAGAGCATCATGTGCTACTATAAAAAATCTGAGTTGAATATAAACATGACTTTAACACTACACCACAGCTCAAAGGCTGGAGCAAATTCATTTATTATATGTGTGCTTGTTTGAGACCTTCCTATGCCATCATTTAGAGTTAAAATGACACTGCTCAGTTCTTGAACTGTTTGAACACTACCTGCCTAATGCCTGATGTGGAAAAGTCTAAACAGAAAATGTTACTGTCTCATTGATGTCAAGCAGAGCCCAGTCATAAGTTTCAGTGCTCTAACACTAAACACATAATTAGTTTTGTAACACAGCACGACGGACAGTAACTACCTCTATTAATTACAGCAATATAATTAATTGCTGTAATTAATAGAGGTAGTTTGTCCTTAATATCCAAGAAAAACGTAAATGTCCCAACATATTACTAAGATCTGCAGAGAAATGCTTAATTTTTACCACAACTTTACCTGTGCTTCACTAAGGCCAAGCTCCAGCATTTCCAGTGACTTTCGAATCATGTTTGATTTTTCTTCAACCAGATTAGTTTCATCATCTTTCTTCAAACATTTCAGTGTTTCAAGTAAGCTCTGTAAAATTGAATTGTGTTCATTCTTCAGTGCTTCTAGTCCATTAATCACTTGCTTAGTTTTGGCAATGATTTCATCTTGAGTAAGCTTCTCCAACTTCTCTTCCTTTAAATACACCATTGTGGACATGTTTTCATACATTCTGAAATGGAAGAGTATGCTAGTTAACACAAAAGGAAAAATAAAATAAGCATATAACTCTGTAAGTGAACGAAGTCTGAAATGTACATTCAGAATGCAATTATTTTTGTGCACAACTTTTACAGTGTTTCATGTCCTGAGTTTGAACAGTTTTAAGTTTTCCAATTTCTATTTCCATATTTAACACTCATTGAAAAACCAAAAAACAACACATAATGAAACACAGACTATGATGTGGCATTAGAATTTGTAGCAATTGCTGAGGAACAGGGCTCCATCTCCAGGATTCTGGTTTGTGCAAAAGCAAAGTAGCTGGTGTATAAAATACACACTATAATAAATATAGCTATTTGCAGATGCCACTGATCTGTAGCTCTCTAAAAAAACCCCACAAAAATAGAGCTTGAAGAATCTGAAAAAGTATCATCCAGCCTTCTGAAAGAGTTCATCAGTCAATCATGAGGAAAGTCATCTTTTTCCTGTAAAAGGAAACACCAGCTTCATCCTTTCCCAAGAACTACAAAAGTTATTATCACTATGTAGTTTGAACCTCACAGCTACCCCCTAGGACAACTGTAATTCATTATTTTAACTCAACACTTAAATTTAATTGCCTACAGGTCTAGATGCAGCTGTTTTGATGAACATGCAACACCTGTCTCACGCTGGAAAAAAATCGTTTGTATAGTACAACCCTTGCAGCAAGAAACATTTCACTTGCTATTTTATCAGTATCTAATGCATTTCACTAAAGATAGTAAATTTCTGGATGTTTCTCAACACCTCTACCATATGCAAATGAAGACCCAAAAAACTTTAGAAACTCACATACTCCAATTATCACACATACTGTCACTGAAGTGACAAACAAACCTAATACAAAATGCAAAGAAAATACACACAAACCATTTGACCCTTTGTAAATGTCACCAGAAAAATGTTCTATAATGAAAATAAAGACTTGAGAAATTACTCCTCTATACCTCAGGTATTTAAATCTTTAACTGAACCAGCAAGTATGAATTAGAATAAAATAGGAACGGTTTTTCAAAAGCAATAAATTATCCCATCTACGAAGACACCTGCGGTAAGCACTGATAAACTAACATTTAAAATTAATTAAGACTGTATTAAAACTTTGTACTACAGAAGGAAGTCTAATTTTAGGAGGAAGCAAAAAAATTAGAACCACTTAAGTCTTGAATTAAAACTGCTGGTAAGAACATGCATATACGCACATGATGACAACAGCCAAAGGATGTGCTCTTATGCTTTTGTATACTAAAAATAAAAGGCTGCTCTTTCTGTTTATATGTACTCAAATTATGCTCTCTGAGATGATCTCCTGCAATACAGTGCCCAAAAGGCACAGCTAGATGACAACAGGATTTTTTGTAATAATCTGTTGTCTGAAAACACAGGTTTTGGGGAAGTGTGAACTTGGTTTTACCCAGATTTAATACAACAAGTTCATATTCACAAATAAATCAATATGGAACATATAAATCTGCATAAAGCAACTAATCTAGCAAGGCATAAGAAATTAACCCATGAAGACTTCATGAAGAGAATGATACTTACACATTTCCCATTTATAACCTGAGAACTATGACCCAATATGCTTAAAAAGACAGTTTTAAAGTACAGACTCTCTGAAGTCGTGTAGAAAAATGAACTGCAATTTAATGTGGACCAAATTTGTAAATAAATGCTTCTAACACACAGTCATATAAGAAATTGTTATGGATTACGCTAACTTCAGCACACAACTCAACCCTAATTACCCTTGGCACACTTTCACAGCCTCAATTAACAATTTCCATCCTGAATGCACTTTTGATTTTAAGGAAGTTAAACCAGCAGAGGCATCTAATAAAGTGAGAGACATCTAATAAAGTGACCATTTGTGTATCTTATGTGAAGAGGGATAGCAGCAATTCCTTCTGCATGCCTCCATATTCTGTCATTTTACAGCAAAAAATGAAAAGCAGATGTTTGCATACCTATATGTAATGCATGCATAGATGCTGTTTTTTAAAAAATACACATTTTAAATAACTCAGTAGAAATAAAATTAATTCTAAGTGATGAACACAGATAAATTAACACCCATAAACTAACAGGCCCATAGCTCTGGCTGAATATACTGAAGCTGCAACTAAGGATGGCTAAGCCAGCACAGCAGTTTCGGAGAGAGGAAAAGCATGTTGGAGAGAGGAAAAACATGATGGGGCAAAACCACACTAAAACCATCCCAGCAGCAGACCTGCTTTACTAATACATTCCTCCTGTCTCAATCCAGTGTGTCAGATGTTTTAGCTGCCTCATTCCAACCCAAAGGTAGCTAAAAGCTTCCACTGCCTCTGCACTACCAGTGCAAGGAATCCACTGGAGCAGGAGCCAAGCCAAAAGCTGTGTCAAGACACAGACTGACCTGAAGGTCCTTGCAGCCTGGGAGAGGGGTTCTCAAGTCTCCTCGAGTGCACACTGTTAGAATCCCAGTCTCTCCCACTGACAGGAAAGGAATAAATCTTTTGGGATATGTTTTGTGGAGTGTCTGTTGGTGTTCAGAGTTTTATAGATTGTGCTTGGGAGAATAATTTAGAAAACAGGAGGATAACAAACATATAATTTGTCCTGCTATCTAATCTGATCCTTTGTAGGAGTAAAATTAATGAATAAATATCTAATAGCCTTTAAGGGTAGTAAGTGAAGGTGTGGTGCTATTTACGTGACTTTTAAAAAAATATATATTTTACAAGAGATCATTGCCTGTTCATCAAACAAGCCAGTATTTGAATACATAATCATATAATTGGGGCTGGATTTGTAAAGGGCAAGGACTTGGATTCAATGATCCCTGTGAGTCTCTTCCAACTCAGCATATTCTGTGATTCTGTAAATTAGATTTGAATATCCTGAGGCAGCAAATGCCACACAGGAAGCAAACAAATGAAGTTTGTATGCAGGATGTATACAGAGGAAAGGAGACAAAACCTACCCAGCCTCTCTATTGTCACTTCTCAAAAAATGTTAACTCTTTCTTCCTGTACATTTTCCCCAGAGAAAAAAAGGTGTAGGCAAAGGCTTCTTAAGCTCCTCTAAGTTGTGTCCTGCACTCCACTGCACTGCAAATTTTACCTGGGCAGGAATTCTAGATTCAAATGCCAGTTTTTAGCGAAGTGCACAACTGAAAACAAAGCAAAGAATTAAGATGTACAAAGGTTTATAAAACAGAATTTTGGATGATGAAAAAAAATGCAATGCAGCCAGAGTTACAAATTCAATAGCTGGGTTAAGAAATCTACCTATTATATTAAGTATCTGTCTGTTTGGATCTTGAATACCATCCTCCTTCTTTCTTTGTGATATTGACTGTGCTGAAGAACGAACTTTCAGAAAAACCAAGTCACTGTCTTAAAACACATAAAAGTTAGTTAACTTTAACAGATCAACATAAAAAGCCCTGCAACATCTTCTACTAAAGAGGTTTCCACAACATTTTGTAACATAAACTGAAAACAAAGAAATGGACAGAGAATGGCAAGAGTCTGAACCAAAGAAAGCACAGAGAGCAAAGCCAAGCCTTTCAGTCTTGTAACCACTGGGATAATCTCATCATATATAAACAACTTAAGTGGCTGTTATCTTTAATCACTTTAAGTATTTTGTTATTCATGAAACTTGCAAACCAACTACACTAGTAATGCTGACATCACAAATTTGTGCCTAAATTCTCCCACACACACATATCACAGGCAGCTACCTAAGCTCTCCAGCTCATATTTGAAGATCTCTTAAAGAGCTTTTCCTACCCAGCTGCTTTTAAAGAAGAGTAATTCTCCTGCAGATCGCCTCAAAATATTCTTGTGCCAAAAATATATGAATCCCTCTTTGCATAAGAAAATTTAGCAAGGAAGAATTTTATTCTAAAAAAGCCATGAGAATTCTTTTCCTTAATTAAAATTAGCATAGATCCTAAAAACAAATAAATAAAAACCATTCTAATTTTTCTTCCTTGTTATGAATCCCTAAGGACTTCCCCTCTGTATTGACATTTTTATTATTTAATGGATTTCAAGTACTAAAAGCTTTGAAGAAAAATTCTTAATGTATTTAGCATCTGATCACTATTGTTGTAAAATATAATTTTAATTAAATAAATTTATAAAACCCACCAGGTCTAAACGGCTTTGTCAAGCCAAATTCTCCCTAAACTTTTTCTCTGAATTTACAGCTAACAGGCAACATAGCTGAAAATGAAAGAATAATGTGTTTGCATATTAAAAATCATCTTCCCAACAGTAAAAACTGCCACAAGACTGACTCAAGCCATAGGTAGGAGCTCTGTCACCTACATGCAATGCAAATTCCGCAGTTATGGTGGAAAGTTACACTTATTTGAGCTTTTTGTCTCTCTAATAGGGACCTATCACTTCACTGTTTCCTAACAATAATCAGTCTATTCAAGGCTTTTAACCCTAATTTCACTTAGTTCCTCCTTAATTAAATGGCAAGGCTCAGCATTCTACATCTGCCATGTTCTTGTATCAATGTTGTATGAGCTGCAAATTACAAGTCATTAATTCCCTGCTCAGAGCATGAACATGTCTCATTACATCATGGAAGGCACCACCTTCAAATACTAGGAGCTGCTTTAACTGCTAATCTTTATAATGGGGAAAACTGCCTTCTCAAACAATCCTCAAAACATTACAGGCTGTTCCAAGCACAAAAAGAAACTGAGCAACAAAGGCAAGAGATGAAAAACAGTTAGGGAAGGACTGAGTAGTGTGTCAAACACTGCATTAGCCGCACCCCTCCTGCAGGCAGCTCAGCGACTGCAGAAATGACAAGGATGAATCACTCACGGATGCCTTTCAGACGCTGAGAAAGGTATTTGTAAAAGCACTCAGATAACAAACACTCAATTTGGACTACATTGCTGTTATGGTTTTCAGTCAGAATCTCCAAGTTTGAAAGAACAATTATTACCAGTTATTTTTTCGAATTTAAGATGTTAAATTTCTCTTTACCTGTGAGACTATTTCTGCTGTCACAAGTCATATTCCCATAAGGAATATTTATACTCTTTCCCTTTTTGTCTGATTTGCTTTCCTTTTACTTAAAATGATACCTTATACTCAGGAATTGTGTTCCATTACACGATCTTTAAACTCCCAGAGGAAAGCAGCTTTTCCCTCTTGACATATTCAGGACTGCAGCTTTCCTGCCAGTGCCAGTCATCACTCTTCTCATCTTCTATATTTGAATCCACATAGAATAGAAAATCTGGAACTGCACCTGCAAACAGTGACCTGGTGGAGGTCAGACTTAAGGCACACTGCTGACCCAGTTCTATAAATGGAACACTGCTGCACCTCTGCACTGCCTCGGGTTTCCAAATGCCTGAGCGAGCTCAGGAAGCACCTTCAGCATGTACCACACAGGTACCCGAGCTGCCTTAAAAATAACTCGGTGAGGCCAATTAGCAGCACATACTGGAGGCTGTAAATCACTGACCAGAAGTAGGTAAGAGGATGGAGTTGCACATGACCTAGGAACCTAGCTACAGAGAAAACGCTGCCTCTCCAAGGGGAGTCACTTTTTATACCAATTTCCAGCTAGTAAGCATCTGAATTAAAAAAAAAAAAATCTTAGTGTGCTCCTCCTGATAGCTTTCAATTCAGAGCCAGCCCTGAATGTAGAAGTCTGCTCTACCACTTGATTTAAAGTGAAGGTATGCTAGGTAAATACTGTAAAAACGACATCTGTAGCCCTTTAATGTCAAGGGCACATATCCCAAGAAAAGCTCAGAAGCACATTTGGAATTTGACCTACAGCCTTAACATCACAAAATGTCTGTGTTGATAAGTAAACTGGACAAACACTCAACCTTTGCAAAGTTTTGGCATTTCTAAAGGCAACTCCAGAGGTTTCTGAAGAAATGCACAGGACATTAATAATAAGGAAATAATAAGCAAAGGACTAAGCAATTGACTAAAAGGAGTAAAACACAAAAAAACCTTGAATACCGGCAGAAATTTCCACATCTCCAACAAAGCTGTTGCTTTTCTCTTATGCCTGCCAGGAGCAGCCTACTCTCCACATGGCAGGAGTAGGAAGAGGCCGTGTGGCCTCACGTTCTACCCCTGCATCACAGCAGCATCCACCTCTGCAAAACACCCGGGCAGCCCCTAGGAAACCCCAAAGGCTACCAATAAGCCCATGCACTGCATTAAACGATGTTTAAGAGAAGAGGATTATGTACTCATTTAGCTGAAGAACGCAGCCACTGTACATCTACCTTAATAAATCTTGGCATCTTTTAATGTTGGGACCTGCTATTAAAAAAATTAAAAAGCGTGCCTTTCAGGGGAAATCTTCAGATTCTTTGGAAGATGAAGAAATTATGAAGAAATGCAGGCTAACAAATCATATTTGCTAAAAAAAAGAAGAGATGATAGCAAAAATAGCTCCTATAAAGCCCTTAGCAAGGGTGATGCTGACAATTCTCTTTGAGAAAGCTACAAGCTAAGATGATTTGCACTGCTGAGAAAGTACAAGCTATGAAGATTTGCTCTGCTGCAGAGTTCTTCGATTTAGATTTCTGTAGCGTGGTATTTCAAGAATAATGAACACTTCCTTAGCTGTCATACCTGGATTCTTAAAGGTAACAAATTTAATACTATTTTGAAAAAAATACTTTTGCACATTTCAAAGACAACTGGGAAAAATGCCTTCAGAGTTATTTCAGTCCTCAGCCTTTTTCTGTAGCAAGCAAACTATTTTCATGAAAATTATTACCTCCTGCTGAAATAGTTGAGTTAAAAATCTGTATACAATATAAAAGTATTCAGGGACATAAAAGCATTCTTTAACTACACGGATTATTCTTCCTCTTAAAGAAAAGATTACAGTGTCAATCCCTTGACCGTACTGCACTGAATAAACACTGGCTACTAGCTAGCATTTCAATTATCATGATACAGCAGATCTGTATCCTTTTAACTGCAGACAAACCAGATGACCTGCCCAACTAATTCCAAAATCTCTTTTAGACTCAAACATATCTGGAATTCCATAATGCTGCAGGCAAAATCCCATCTTGCTATTCCTGTTCATATACTACAGCAGATTGAGACCCTCAGATAAAACGTGACTGCCCCCTACTCATTATTATGTCTATTCCAATTATTTGTGTGAAAGGAATCAAGGGAAAGCATCCTCTTTTTTGCATATCTCATCAACTGCATTTTACCTTTCCAAAGGCCTAAAAATACAGCGATTGAAACACACTGTAGATTCTCGGAGAAGTGTTAGATACTTCAATCAGTCTGGATGTGTTATAAGCATGTAAGAGAAAAAATCATTCTCTGTATACACTCCCAAGCTCTTCTAGTATCTCAGATTTCAAATGAAACTGGATGGATATTAAGACCCTTCTGTGCAATCACATCAAAGATTACTTTTTGTCAAAGCTGAAGCAAGTACAAAAGAAATCTGACAGGTGTGTGTGCCTAAGGCAGTTTCACAGACCCAGTCAGGAGTCCAGAGGAGCTACAGTAAAAGCCAGACTTTCAAGAAGGTACACCTTACAAACTTTTGGTTTATAGGCTATCATCTGTTACATGCTGATAGTGCATACTTCCTTACTTAAAATTTGAAACAGCCCTGTGGCAAGATCCAAACCCCATTCTTTTCCAGAATAATAAAACTGAACACAACTCTCTTATGCTCTTCGGCAGTGTTGGACCAAATCTAATGCTGATGGGTTTTTTTAATTTTAGTTATGTCCATGGAATCTCTGAAGGCAGACAGACTGCAAATCTCCAAGTCTCCTACCCCTTGGAGCAAGGGAGTTGTCTCCCTTCTGTACCACTGTTGTGTCAACAGAAGCAGCGTCTGTTGGTCTTCAAAGCAAGCACTTTCTTAGCTGCTGTAAGCACTAATAAACACTTCCAAGCAGCCACCAATGGACCTTGAGAAAGGAGAGCTTTTTGCCTTCCCTAAAACAGTGACACATCAGTTTAAGCCACAGGAGATTTACCTTCTGCATACGACAACAAAGCCACCTCACTGGATCACTTGAACAAAATGATCATGACTATATTAAGAGCAGTTACATAAAGACAGAATAAACTTTCTTACATGCATCAGAAGGCAGAGGTGTAAAGACTTAAAAAGCACTTGTAATTACCCTAAAAAATTAAAAAGTCTTGTCACAAGAATCAAAGATACATCAGGAAAAATCTAGGCTAATTGTTCAAAAATTGTATTGTAGTTTAGTACTTTGTGGTTACAAAGACATGCTTCATGAATTATCTACTTGAAGTGGATTGAAAAGAAATTTTGACTGTATTTTTAAATAAATACTGTCAAGAAAGTTTGAATAACAAATCCATCATCACTATCAGATTTCACAGTTTTCCCCCTCAATATTCCAGGAATCTACATTGATTTCTGTGTGAAAATGGCACTTGGCTTTTCCTGGACTGGCCACCTTGTGCAACCAGGTCTTCAATGAATTTTGATAAATGTCTTGATAAGGCTGGCTCTTGCTGATGTAAGAGACTTTGAGACTGGAATACAGTTAGGGCACATAGGGTAATAGTGGAAATACTGCAACATCAAAAGCTGCCTGTCTTGCAATTTGTAGCTGTCAATAGTGTAGACAAAACATTTTTTTCAGCTGGACTCTAGCTCTTTCATTTTGCATTGTTATTTTTCTACAAGAACTGCTTTATTGACTAATCAAAGCAAGCATCCATTTATGTTATCAATTTATCTAATCTCTAAATAGCACTTAGGTAGAAGCACAGTAATGTTCCCATCAAATCAGTCTTCCAAAACACATTAAAAACTCTATCAGCTTCCACTTACTAACATCGGATGTATTATCTTAACCAAATCTACTTTTTATAGCATACCCATAAACATCTAGAAAATGCTTTCAGGAAGGGCAGAGAAGGCCACAGCTTGCCTCATACCATTGGACCTATGTGGGAAATTCTGCTGACAATTTACTGGGAGTACTGACTACCAATGCTCTTACATGCTTGATGACATTGAAGAGAAGGGTTCTTTGGGCTGAAAAAAGAAAAAGAGCAATTTCATCTGCAGACATAAAAGGAACATTCACTAACATTGTTTCAGCATACAGCAGCCTTTAAGTTTAGCAAATCCTTACATTGGGTTTTAAAGCTATTTAACAGTTTACATTAAGATGCACAAACTGTGCAGTCTTCCTTTAAGCTTTGGGGGAAATATCTTCTTCCCGCTTATCCTTCCAATAAAGAAATGCAAAACCAATAACTCAGTTCTTGCAAAAAGACTACAGAAAAAGTTCCACAATTAAACTCTTCAGATATAATCCTTAATACTGAGAAAGAATTAATGCTAACCCATTCAATATTATATCAAAATCAATACTTTCAATGGCAACTAACAGTTACGAGAATAATTCTTTTCTATACCTTACATATTTAAGTTCATAGAAAAAACAGCAAATGATACAAACAACTAGAGAAACAACTGCATATCACTCACTTACCTACAACTGCAGGAAGCTGACTTAGCTGTAAGGTTGGAAATAATTTCCTTGTTAAGTACTCCATAATCTGGAGAATTTATTCTGATGTTCTGAACTCTCTGGGGTCAGGAGGGGCTGAGCAGTGGAGCAGGCTTCACAAAGACACCCAAACATTCTGTGCACTCACACCTGAGGACCAAACCATAGTTCCAACCCCCTCTCCAGTGATCTTTCACATTCCTGATTTATCTTAGCTAGTGCTGGGCACATGCTGTCCTTTTGGGACTCCTGAAATCCCTGCTGTGGTTACACCACTCATGTGACAGTTCCCACCACCCTGCTGCAGGACATCGCTCTTCGGGTGGACTGACAGAGAACAAGAGCACATACTAACTGGAAAATAAACAGAGAAGCTAAAAGTTTCATTTGAGTATAATTTTTTAAACCATCTCACTCGGATAATCTGTTTTGAAAGCATCCCCCTGCCGAGGATGGCACAACAGTGGCCTCCTAAAACAACCACGCCATTAAAAGCACCGTATCATGTGCTTGCAAGCATTGCTCCGTGTGCAGCCAGACTACAGGATGCAAGACAAAAAGGGAAAATAAAAAACAGAAGTCAGCAAGCATATTTTCAAGCTATTTGTTATCCTAACAAATGGGTGTGGATCAAGATTCAATGGCCACACAAAGTACAAGCAGTCACTGTATTTCAAAGCCCACCAATTGCTGCTTTCAAAAATGGGCTGTGCATCTTTCCTCTCCACCTGAATTCAGAACAAATTCCAAACCCAAGAATTTATTCTTTAATTAAACAATGCATTGCAACAGCAATATTTTAAGTGTGTGCTAAAATCAACATGCAGGATATGATTTTTACTTAAAACTCCTGGGAGAGAAATTGATACTAACTGAATAAAAGTACTTAAAAGCAAAGTAATTGATTCATTAATCTGCCTTTATCTGTTTTCTAAACAATGGAAAGCAGATGTAGTTAAGTAACAGCAAATTACTGAGACTGAGACAAAGTTACCTTGTGGTGCCTCTTGTCTTTTCAAAAGGTATAGAATGGATAACAAATTCTTTAAAATTAGGACATCTGGCTACCATAAGAACACATTACATATCATTTCTGTACAATTTCTTAAGCCCTTGGGAGTGCCAGCCAAGGATTAGTATCATGTGTTCCAGAATGGTCCCAGACCAGAATCTTAGGAAGCAGTCTTATTACTCCCCCCTGTTAAACACAATTCTGCCTACCACAGGCATAGTCCTCAGGTCCACACACCTCATCTTCCCAAAATACACCATTCCTCAGAATTAACATGTCTTTCTGAGGATTCATTCCCTTCTAACTCTAGCAAGAGCTGTAGGTGACTATCATGTAAGCTAACACACTGCCAAACATCAGGACTTCTGCACCCCCCCCCCCCCCCCGTGTTTCAAAACAATATTGAAATTTATTATTCTGAATGTCCCTATGCTGAACTGGGCACTACATCCAGGGTAATGGTAAATATAAACAATAGCACATTCTTTTATTTTCCACACATTATTGCCTTCTATGTTCAGAGGAATTCAGAGACACAAACAGCCACTGAATCTTCTGGTCTGGCTTCCTTCAAACACCAGACCATGATTATTCTTTCACTCAGCAAGGCTATGGCTAAACATAATAACCTGGTGATGCTCCTCACCCAGTCACACATTTCATTCACATCCCTGTCCATAATAAATCAAAATACAAATATGTACCTTTTATGGGATATTTTTCCATCAGAGGTGAGGAGACAGAAAAGAAAAAAGGTTCAGGGCATAAACATAACCAAAATACGCTTTCCCCAGGCTGCCATACAGAAAGCTGTGTAGATAGAATGAGACATGGATCAAGCTGTAGGACCATGGAACTACATAAACCAGCACTGAGATGGAAGAACATTTCATCTACATTCTTAGAGATCAATTATATATTCTTATTCTGCCAACAGAAACATTATAGGAGTTCTAGTCCCCCTCCTAGTTCAAAATTATAACCTCCCCTATGTCCTCACAGATTAACATCCCACTAGTTACACTAATCTGACTACACTGCTGCTGTGGGGGAGAGATGAATCCACCACTTTCATCAACCCTTCTCCCATTAAACACACACTAAATGTGACTGGGAACTGGGGGCAGCAGGGTGGAACATCCAGGTTAAGCACATGAAGAAATGAAATATTAAAGATGGGGGTATACTGAAATCCACTTGTGGCAAAGACAGGAGGACAACAGAGTAACAGCAGCCTCTCTGAAATGGAAGCTGCTCAAGCCAGAAGAGAAAGACAGAACTGTGGCTTTCCCACACTATTCAGGCTGACATTGTTTGATAAAGGAACATCCATAAAAGCTCCTAATCTTAAAACAATATTCTATTCAGAAAACCAAAATAAAGCAGCAGAACCACACCAATAAACACCCTGCTCCTCCCTACCACTCCATAATCTGTATGACATGGTTTGCAAATCAGTCAGCTACTGTCAGCTGGAAGGAGCAAACTCAAGACACTGTGCAGGAATGCAGTTACTGCAATCCTTTACAAAGCTTAAAACCACCATCCTCTGCACTGGGGAACAGCACACAAGATTGAATCATAGCACACTGCCACTAATCTTCACTTTTTGTTAACATTAACTACTTAACTACCACATACAAACACAGATAAGAATGAAGATAATAATTTATCTGGTATTCCTGAAAATATATATGTATTGTCCTTTAAAAAGACTAACTTGTAGATATAACCTTTTAAGTAGTATCAAAAAGTTGGTTTATGTCAGGCATCTCTTGAACTTCTGAACATCAATAAATGCAGTGTTAACTTTTCAAAAGGTTTGCTGGGGTACATCACATAGTAAATGTACTATAATTAACCACCACCCCAACAGGCATGTAAGGAAGCCAGTACTACCCACTAGACTGGTGACATCCTTCCTAGCACTTTAAAATCCTTGTTCTAGCACTTTAAAATTTAATAAAATCAACTATGTTTCTGACATAATACCAGGAAGAAAATCTAAACATGATGAATTGCGTTTATGGTGGGTATTTACAAAATAATCAAAATATGAAACTCCTCACTTACAAGTCTACCCACAAAAGATATTTTACTGCTTTCACTTGTAAGGAAGACTTGATATTGAGAAACCATGTACAAAATATGTCCATTTAAGCAGACAACAGAGGGAAAGCATATTGGAAATATAAGATGGCATGATCCCCTGCTTCCTCATTTTGAGCAAGAAACATGACCAACAATAATTTGCCAAACTAAATTAATTTTAATTCTACATACATGCCAGAGCCAAAATACAGCTTCCAGAGTAAAGACTGTTTCTGACTGCAGTTAAATAGCAGCATCCCTGGAAGATAAGCTGGATTCAAAGAAACGAACAGTGATTAAATCAACACACAGACACTATTACTTGCATCTGTTTTCTTAGCTGACTGAATCTGAAGAAACTGTCAACTCTCAGAGACTGGCCACACATTTAAGGAAATTAGCATCTCTAATGTTAACTGTGCTTTAGTGTTCATCCTTTGTTCACATTCCCAAATATATTATGAGTACTAGAAGCATACATACACCCTTCAGTCCTCACGCTTGCCCTTTCAGTATGGCCTCTTATTATTAACTATGTTAATTGTCTAGCACAAAACAGCCCCATGTATAGTGTCATCTCATGCCTGATGACTACAAAACACTTCCCATAAAGCCCTGTGGAAGTAACTCCTGTATCACTGAGAGCATCTGCAATTCTGGCTCTAATCCTCGTAACAAAGTGCCCAATTTAAATCCCGGAAGAAGACGACAACAAATATCTCAGCAAATCCTAGTCAAAAAAAGGGCACCTTTTTTAATTTAGTAACTTTTCAAAGAAACCACACTTTCTTCTGTATCCTACTTTCAGAAATGATTATGTTTCACTAAATAAAATACTGGGAAGATTTTATTACCTCAAGAACACCTGAAGCTGACTCTGACTCAGGATAACTACTACAACCAGCTCTATTTGGAAGTCAAATAGGATTCCTTTCAGAGTGAACAAGGTGTCTCTGACAGATACTCGAGTATAACAAGTATGTCTTAGACATTACGTTTGTCACGCTTTTGCTTGAAGGAAAATCACAGTTAACACTGAAAAGAAATGTTTTTCTAAACTTTGGTCAAAGTTAATACTGTGCTCTTGTAAAACAATTAAAAATACTTTGGAAACATGGAATATTATGAAGGCTGAATTAACAGAAAGCCTGTGGCTACCCACTTTATTGAGATGATGGAATTGGTCCATTTTTACAACAGTTGTGTCATACTGAACAACAGCCTGGAGGCACACTGACTACAAAGGATGTTAATTTAACTAGACCTAGCATGCTTGTCCCCATCACTATCTGCTACTCTGCTCTTCAACACTGAATACAAAAGTTCACTTTGCTTATTTATGAATTTACCCAAATTTCTGTATTTTTCACTCATCTTATAAAAAATTTATTTTACAAGTATTTGTATACTGAATTGAGTTTTAAAATAATCATGAGCTATGCACCTGGAGAGATGCTATTAATCCCAGAGTAAATCCAATTGCATGTCTGCCAGAGAAGTCAAACAGAAGAAGAAAGAGTAACTGCACAAGCCCACATTTCAAGAGAAACAGAAGCTGCATTAAACAAACTCAGAACTGAATATAAGGCTACAGTATTTCCCCAAAGTCCCAATTAAATAAGAGACATATGTAGGTATGTGTGCATACACAAAAAGATACAGAGATATGTGTACTGTATGAGCAGTACATGACTGAGAGGTTTCTGACATTAGCATGGCAAGTTCTCCATAAACACAGGAAGCAGCAACTGTCCTTATGTGCCTTAAACATCTGTACAGTGTATTTTGTTCTATGTCAAAAAAATTCAGATTGTGTTTGGGACTCCTGCATATTTTATTACAAATTATGTATGTGATTCCTCTGTTGTCTAACACAGACCTTTTAAAAGAATCCATTTCCATTAATAAGGCAATATTAACTGTGTAATAGGAATTTGACAATTTATGAGGCTATTTCACAGGACCTTTGTGGGGGTAACTTTATTCTCTTTTTTAGTTATATATGATAGCAAGTAAAGGGAATCTAGGCTAAAACTGCTGTTAGAATTTCTGATTACTGGAACTGTCCAGCTCCATCATCATCCTTCAGAAACGTGAAGGTTGCCAGACTTTAACTGCAACATGATGCAGAAGTGATACTGCATTGACGAGCAAGTTTCAGGAACAATTTAAATTCCCTGCTTTTACCCACCAGCTTCTGCATTATGTGAAATGCCTTCCTAAATCGAACTGCCAGAGTTCTCCATAGCTGTTCTAATTTCATGGAAAAGTCCTCCTAAACCATGTGGTCACAAAAATAATTGCACAAGTGACTTACAAGGTCTTCTGCTCAGCCTCACCAGATGGATCAGCTTTCTCTTTGCTGCCAGTAAAAGCTGAATATGTAACTTCCAATTGTATCTGTAAGCCGAGGGTTATAACATCCCCTATCATGTTTCACTGAAGCTTTGGCATTCATACTCAGTTAAAATAAAGCTATTTCCCAAAAGTTTTAAATCAACTGTGCATTCTAAAAGGTGTTGCTTTCAGTTTTGCTGGGCATTTTTTTTTTTTTTAATCCAAATGCTAGGCTGTCTAAAATCTCAAAGGTTCCTCTTTCTCTTTTTCCAATGGACACTTTTTGTGCATAAGTTTCCTATTTAAGTGACGAGCAAATGCAAAAGTGGAAGTGAAAGAGACAATTCCTTTGCAGAGTAATTGTTGTTAAACCTTCTGCCATGTGCAAAACAGCTAAAAATTATTTTTAACTGTTTTAGTTTTCTTGTATTTTTATGTGTAAGCATGAAAGCATGCTAGACAAATGACAGTGGCTCATAATTTTGCTGTTCAAAGCAAACTAGAAAAATGGACTTTTGGTTTTTCCTAGCTGGTTTTGTTTTCTGAGTCTGTATTCTGACTTCATGACCAGTATTTGGAGTACTGATACTACTTTTACATCATACCCATTAACAGAAATCACTGACAAAAAAAAAAAAAAAAAAGAAGGAATAAGAGCACCATCATTGATTTAGCCTCCTTCACCAAGCCACACAAGAGTATTACACTAGGTGATGCCACCTTGGTCATTAAAATGTGCTTCAATATGCCTAGAACACAAAATTCAATAAAGTGTCAAGAAGTTTCCTTCTTCTGATTACATACAACCGCTATGCAGATCTACGAAACTGGCATCTCATTACTTAGAAATATCAGAAAGACCAATGCAAACTGAGTAAGGTTTTAAAGTGTCTTTCTAATCAACCTCTGCTCTAAAGATACAGTTAGTTATCAATTAAATCAATTATGTATTTTTACTAGAATAAACTGGTGTTTCTAACCAATGCTTTCCTTGTTTTGGAGGTGCAGAAATCCGGCCAAGACCTAAGTCTACGAATCGCCTCCGACTACAGCACGGCAGGTGACCTACAATGTATAAATCCGGTCACTGTGTCCAAAGCCCAAAGAAGACCTGTCCTCGCCTCGCCTTCCACCAGCTCCGAAGTGGCAGGGGCACAGCCCCGAAGCCGGGGGGAGCGCAGACAAAGCGCCGCACGCCCGGAGCCGCAGGCCGAAGCCTCCTCAGCCCGCTCTGCCCGCTCCCTCCCAGGGCGGCGCCCGCCGCAGCACCGAGTGGAGCCGGGAGAGGAAACGGGGACAAAGCCGAGCCGATCCCCATCCCGAGGCACGTACCCCTGCCCGCAGCCGAGCAATGAGCGCAACTGACAAAACGCCCAAAACCAGCCTCCCCGACAAGCCACCCCGCCCTGGGCGCGGGGAAGGACGGGGCCGGCTGTCAGCCGCGGCACTGCGGGGGCACCGGGCGGCCCGCGCCGCCTTTTGTTGTTTGCGCAGCGGCGGATAAAAAGGGAGAGGAATTGAACACCCCACGCACCCACACCCAAATACACACGCCCCGGGTCCCGGCTCGCCGGCCCCGGCCCGGGCGGCTCCCCTCGCTCACCGCTCGGTGCTGCAGCTCGGGCGATGTGCGCAGCGCTCGCTGGGGCGGCGGGGGCCGCGCAGCCCGGGGCGGGGAGGCGGCCGGAGGAGGATGTCAGAGATGGGCGGGCGAAAGGGAGGAAGGAAAAGGGTTTTTTGGGGGGGAGAAAGGACCGGAGAGAGGCAGGGAAGGCGAGAAAGAAACGAATCAGCACCACGGCGCACCCAGTGCTTCCCGCGAGGCGCTGGCAGGGCCGCGGCGGTCGGCGCCGGCGAAACGGGTGCTGACAGCTGCCGGCAGCCGCCACCACCGCCCCGGCTGCTGCTGCTGCGGCTGCGGCCGCCGCCCCTGTCCCGCCCCGCGCTCCCCTCCCTCCTTCCCTCCCGCCCCGCCTGACATGGCGGCGCCCCCCTTCTCCCACAAGCGCCCGCGCGCCCTTCTCGCCCACCGCCCCCCCGCATGGCGTCATCCCTCCCGGGAGCGGGGCAGCGCCGGGCTGGATGCTCTGAGGGAGGTCAGGGGTTCAGGTGCATCCCTGAGGCTGCCGCAGCGGGCCACGGTAAACCTTGCCGAGATTTGACTCGTCTGCATCAAGTGGGTGTCAGTGGAGAGCGGATCCCGGCGTTTCCTCAGGTCGCCCTCGGTGACACTGGGGTGGTTTCGCTCCAGAGGGAGCACCACTGCTGATGCTCCTGGCGCTGGTTTGACCTACTGTAGAGGAAAGAAGTTCAGGGTTATGGTGACTGTAGGACTCGGAAAACTGATGCCTCCATCTCAGGTGAACACCTCTGGGGAAATCGTCCGCTCCCTTTAAAAAAGGATATTGAGGTGCCGGAGTGTGTCCAGCAAAGGACAGCAAGCCTCGTGGAAGGTCCAGAAAACATGTTTTACAAGGAATGGCTGAGGAACCTGAGTTGGTTTAGTTTCAAGAAGAGGAGGCTGAGGAGAAACATCACTCTCTACAACTACATGGCAGGAGGGTGTAGTGAGGTAGGGACCGCTCACTTCGCCGTGCTTGCAGTGAGAAGGACAAGAGGGAATGTCCTCTAGTGGGACAGGGGAGATTGAGACTGCATATTAGACCAAAAAGCGTTCACTGTTAGGGTGGCCAGACACTGGAATAGGTTCCCCAGGGAGGTGTTCAGGAGGCATCTGGATGTGGCACTGGGTAGTGTGGTTGAGTGGTTATGAGGCTACAGGGGCAGTGCTGGGTGGATGGTTTGACTGGATAATCTTGAAGGGCTGTTCCAGCCATGACTCTATGAAATGCACATGAAAATCTCTGCAGTGTGCAGAGGCTCATGGAACAAGTCACACAGAGAAATGGGCTGAAGGATGACTTCTCTGTTGATGGTTGAGCCCCCACATAGAGCTCAATGTGTGTTGCTAATATACTTCAACACACTTGTCTTTGTTCTGCATGGAAGTAAGTGAAAGATCCCTGCTCTTACACAGGTTTACAGATGAAAAGTAAGACATGTGAACTCAGTGACACTTGTCAGAAGAACTATTTCTTTGCAGCTTCCAATTTCATTCCCATTCCCACTAAAGAGGAACCAACTGCCACAGTATTTTCTTCGTGTTATGTTCCACTAGGTAGAAGTTAAGCCCAGAAAGGAAGCCCTGAGGTCTAAGAAAAAAAATGAAACGGAACAATTAAAAAAAAAAAATCCCAAAACAAAACACCACCAAAAAAAAAACCCCACCCAAAAACAACCCCCCCACACACAAAAAAACCAAAACACAAAAACCACCAAAACATTAAATATAGCAAAGCAGTAAAATGTACATTGTAAATCATCAGGGATTAGTGACTGCCTAACTTTATGAAAGAGTTGTATTGTGATGCATTATCACCTGAGCTCCACATGGAATAGAATATTCAGTTGGAGGGGACCTGCAATGACTATGTAATCCCTGCAGTATCTGCAGGGTATGAATCATAACCTAATAGAAGAACACAGATGTATAGTGGTAAATCAAAATATGCAGCCTCACCTAAGCAGTAATATTTAAAATATTCAAGGAAAGCAGAGCTTATGTATGTTTGCCCTCACATGCAATGCTGAGCAAGTCTACAGAATAGCAGATGTGAGAACAAGAGTCAAGCAAGACTCCTAAGAATAAGCAGGAAGTCAGAAGAATCAAAGCTAATGCTGTTGTCAAAGAGGCAGATGAACAGGAAGAGTCACAGAAGCCCACAAGAAACAAAGGAAAGTTAGGGGCACATGGATAGCTGCAGACTGCAAATACAGAGAATCACTGCTGGATTTGAAAAGCTGAGGGAAGTAAAGTAGACTTACTGAATTCCACTCTCTGATATCTTACACGGATCTAGTTGTCCAGCAAAACTCAATTTTTATACAAGTATTTCTGAACAGCAGTTTCTTGTGTTCTTCATCTCCATTTAAAACTTTTCTCTGGAAATTTTATATTAATGCTTTAATTAATCACATTTTAATTTTGACAGGCAATACAAACCAACCGTAACCATATGAAATACATGTTTGCACAGTAACACAAAAGGGGAAAAATATTGAAGGGCATTCCTTTATACAAACTACATTTTAAAGAGTTATGCCAATTGGTTCACAGGTTCAGAGTATTCTCATGAATATGCAAGAGATTTAATTAAAAATAGAACATGCCCTAATTACATAATTATGCAAGAGAACTGATTCAAAGGAACCACTCCTGCCTTTTGAATAAACAATATTCATTGCTTTCTTCCTATCACACATTTGCTTTAAAAGATTTCCTGCAATTAGCTGCTTACACCAGGGATGTGAGCATCCCTGAACAAAGCAACTACTCCAACTATGACCCTGATTCATAATATGCTGGCTAATCAAGTATTTGCATCCTGGCAATTTCCCACATAAACAGCACACACTATAAGCTCCCTCCTGCAGGAGGGTTGATTAACTCAATGGAACTTAAGTGCAGTGTTACTCCTCTCTGTTTATGGCACACAGCAGAAGATAGGAGAGACTTGGTGAACATGATTTTTCCTGAAGCCACTGCCTGACCTGAAATATCCGTTTGGATCTTGTTTTTCCTGTCTCATCTACATGAGAATTATCCAGGTTCATTGAGCAGTAAAAACTATTCACTGCTCACATTTCCATTTTCTCTTAAGGAACTAGTTAAGCTGCATGCCCTGATTTTTGGATTAAATTATTGAGACATACTGTCTCTAGTATATTACAGAATCATAGAATTGATTAGGTTGGAAAAGGCCTCTGAGATCATCAAGTCCAACCTATGACCGAACCTCACCTTGTCAACTAGACCATGGCACTAAGTGCCATGTCCAGTCTTTGCTTAACACCTCCAAGGATGGTGACTTCTGTGATCCTTTGTCACCAAGGCCACCATGATTTTCTGCAGACATCTTTGTGCACACCAAAACAAAACCCCAAAACATGTTATTTACAATGCTGGGTTCTTTAGTCTCAATATACCGATTTCCCTCTTCTCCCAGAAGAGAGAGGGAGGTTTGTAATTCACAGTGGGAGAGCAAAAAGCAAACATTTCAACTAATGCAGCACAAAGCTCTTTGGTTTTTAGAAGTGCAGCAGTGTAAGGAATACACACACCAAACTGAGGTGAGCTTAACTGACATCCACAAATGGGGCAAGCCTATAAAGAAATTCAGGGTCGCTTCATTTAAGAAGTATGGGTCATTTTATTTTACTATTTGTGATGGGTTGATGCTGGCCAAATGCCACCAGCACACCATTGTACTAAAAAAACATATCCTCTGTCTTAGAGGATCTCCCTACCAAAAGAGAATTTTATTTTTTTCAATGTAAGCCTGTAGTCTATAAAATCTATGACTTCATTTTAGAAATATGGGCCTCAATAAAGGACTACATTGGAGTAATTTCAACTGCTGCTAAAGTGCTGTTTAAAAGCATCCTGGCAATAATAAATATTGAAAGGCCAGATTCAGCAACCTGCCTGGCTTTTCATCACAAGCACCTGACAGTTGCCTATGTTTTTAGTTTGTATTTCCTACAAGAACGTCCTTTATGGAAAAGAGGACACATAAAAACTGGTGCTCAAGACTCAGAAATGTCAAGTACACAGTCCCAGGAACATTTTAGCCCAACTCTTTTGTTCATATGTGCAATTACTGCATGCAGAGCTACCTTTTTATCAGGGAGTTCAGGCACTTTGTGGTAAAAAGACTATGTTTTGCTTTGCTTGACTCATTGTCAAATGCCTGAACTTACCATTGAGAACTCACTGTCAGGCAAGGCATTAATTCTAAGTAAAATAAACACTGATCATGATCCTGCTTCCCAAGTCAATACGCTTTATTTACATGCAAGTGAATTCTCCTTTCTCACAGTCACAAGGATTTCTAGGAAGCTGCAACAAATGAAAGCCAGTTTGCTTTTCCCTGCTGTTTTCTCTCCACAGAGAAATAACAAGGAAATAAAGCATGCAGTGTTAATTCAAGTCTTAACAGTTAATTTCTATTATATTTTTTAAAACAGAGCAGGATACTTGCACCGGGCATTTTGTTAGCAAGGTATTTTTTCATCCCTCAGTTTACAGAGCTCTGCTGCTGCTAAAGAACGTAACATACTGAATGAAAGGTTTAAGCAGCATATTCAATTAGCTTTAAAGCAGTTCTGTTATGAAAAACAGACTTCTAAACTTCAGGTAATACAGTTGAAATAACCACTGGAAAGCTAGAGAATTTGCATGTCAATATTAATGTGAACATAGAGAAAAGTACTAGACAATTTCAGCAACATACCTATATTTATATATCCCAATTTCCATTGTTATCTTCAAAGTAGTAAGTGATCAAGGAGCTACGGATTTCACCCTTTGACAAGTTCTAATACTCTGTGCTGTATGAGTTTACAGACACTGTCAGTGTTCTCCAAGATCCTACTTTAAAAATCAAAATTCTGAACAGGTTAAGGACTCACAGAGGAGAGCTTGTGATGATAATTAGACTTGTATTTTTACTACTTGCATTGAAGGAATAGGTTGCCACCTCTCTGAGGGAATGTTTACACCACTGCATACTCACTATGCTCCAGCAGCAATTTCTGTTCTGCTTTCGGTCATACCTCTCATTTCATTGAAAGATGAAGCAACTTTCTTCCTCCCTTGTTTCCATGTTCCAGAGTCAGCTCATGGTTGACTACCAGCACCTTTCTAGCTTGGGAATACTCTCTTCTCCATATTCATTCTGCATGACTTCAGTGCTTATGCATGAAGTAAGATAACATTCGATTTATGTTCCTCCTTTCCTTCCTCCATACTTTCACTTCTCAGTGAGTTTATTCCCTCCTGGGGTTTCAGTTGCTTATTCAAGGTTATGAGGATTATTAATTGCTGTGTATGAGTCACAGGAAGTTACATTTATTTCTGTATTCACCTACTTCAGCCACTGAACCATTGCAGAAGTGTATTAGATCCTCCAGAGGAAATAGAAAACATGCTGTTGATGGAATATCAACCTTGGCCACTACTGGAAAAATGACAGTCTGTGCTACAGTATTTCCTGTTCACCCTCCTATATCCTTACTTCCCAGCTGGTACTCAGCTCCCTTTTTTACCTTTATATTGGAATAAGGCCTAATATTGATGGGGAAAAATTTATTCCACAAACACAACAGACTCTTCCAAACACAAAATCATGTGTCTGTTCAAACCCAGGAACATGTAGGTAAAAGCAGGGGGGAAAAAGGACCACCTTTACTGATTTCTAAGTGACTGCTTTCTTACTGCTTCCATTATCCCTGCTTTCTTACTGCTTCCATTATCCCCTTCCCTTTCTGAGAACACCAGCTCTTTATTACCTATATGGTTTGTCAGCATTCCTTTAGAGATGTGCTAATTCATCCCCTTTGGCTGCCAGATTACTTGCAATTAGATTAGGTGAGACTCTTTCCTTGGTAATTTCAGCAGTCACTGTAGGATCCTTGGCAAAGGAGACTTTTAGATAACCTTTTCTCATTAAATCCTCCAGAGTTTCATTATGAAAAATGCTTTTTCCTAAAAGAAAACTCCAAAACAAAACAACCAACCTGTGAGGGCTGTGACTGCAATTTCAGTCACACACCAGTGTAAATCTGGGATAATTTAATTAAGCAGTATGAGATTTTTCTTTTTTTTTTTTGAGAAGTGAATCTTTGAAAATATAGGTAAAGCACTAATTTTTTTCCAATCAACATCAGGCAAAGGCACAGACTAGAATACAAACTTGCCTCAGCAACAGGAAAACTGGTGCTTCTTCACACAGATACAGATCTGAGGTTCCTACATAATTTAGAAAAGAAGGAAGCTGTGATTTTTCAGATGCTGCTTTTTATTAAAGCTTATGCATAAGCTAATAACAAGATATGCTAATGCCAGTGGATGCCTGTATGTGACCTTTTCCAAGTAGAAATTTGCACCTACTGATGAAAGAAAGACAACTAAATCTCCAAAGTCTAAAAGCTATTACAGATAACTACCTAATCTGGTCTTTTTCTAAAGGTAATTATCAAAGTCCATTGAAAACAAGCAGGCGTCTTGCCCTTCCTGCCCAAGAACATCACTCCTCCACTGTGCATTCTCAAGGGTAATATACACATACAGATATTGTGCCAAATTGTGTTATTTTTTTCCTGGCTCTTTTCCCTGGCTAGTAATTGGCCCCATTTTTGTATGTGTTTGCATTTCTAAGGAAGTCCTCACAGGTAACACTTCTCTTTTATGTTTAATTAAATTATTGTAGAAAAAGAAGAGTCTTCCCTGTTAACTCTCTTTAGCTGGTTCTTCTTCCACTCACCTGTGTAGCAGATTCTGTACACCTTTCTCCCCCCATGGCCATTAATTTGCTTGGCTAAACAAACTGAACTCTTAATCTCTTTAAAAGAGATTCTACATCTCCCTGATTATTCAGTCTGCCCTTCTCTGCTCCTATTTGCTTCATCTTTCTTGAGCCTAAAGAGCTGCAAGTGTTTGTGCCATGGTCACTATCTGAAATGCTTGTTCCCAAGTCAGATTTATCAGTACCCTCCCTTTCACCTGATGTATTCCTTTTCTGCACATGGCACAGTAATTGCCAAAATTTTATATCCCTTTCTTCCATTAAATGCTTTTCTCTTCCTTAGCTAATGCTCTACATGGAATTATACCAAATTCACTTGGCATCCAAGGTTGATTGGAATTTCTCATTTTTTTTAATGGGAGGCTGTTTTACATCCACTTTTCATTGTTGGCATTAGTCTTGGTTAAGAGGGTATTTCAGGGGCAGTACCCAGATGCACTAGACAGGGGACTTCATGGTAATACAGTTTGCCCCAAGGGAAAGGGAAATGGAAATGCTTCTGCTGTGTGACAATAGTTTCTGTCATTTCTGTGCCAATGACCAATTATGTCTGTACAGAAAATGGCTTCTCTGAATGTGCCTGTGGCTAGATGGATGGTAGACAGGACGTGGGGCTGAGAAGGGCAGAGTCACTCTAAAAATCAATAGCAAACAGAACTGCCTGTGCTAGATATTTTGTTCCTCATCCTGTCTCCTGGGAAACAGAGCAGATGCAGGATAAGGACAGATGATCTTATTCCCAGGGGTTTGGATATGAGTTCTTTCTCCTTGCTGCCTCCTCTTCCTACAGCAAGTATGTACCGTGGAGCTTTTGCTTAACTTTTAGATGCTGTAATTCCCATATTTTCTATCAGAATTCTGTATTTTTTAATGTTTTAACAAGACATTTTCTTACTTGTCCATAGACAAATCCACTTAAAAGTATTGAGTTCAAAGACATTCCATGGACAAACTCTTAATTTCTTCTGTATTTCCACCACACCACAGAAGGAAGCAAGATGTGTACATCACTGGTATCAAAGTTTACACTTAAAACATCAGTGAGATGATTGTGTAATTCACTCCTACAGGATGGATTGTGTGTCTTAGCTCTGCAGGCTTCTCTGTCACTTACCTGAGAGCAAATATTCTTAATAACTCAATCCATGGACAGCCTCCAAAAGCTCTAGAACTGAGACTGATAGCCCAGATGAGAAGAGTTTGAGAGAAGGGTTTTAAATGAACTTTGTCCCTTCTCAATCCTATACTACTGCCTGCTCCCCATATCAGTTGGACAGCCTCAAGGAGCTGCCTTTCATGTGACACTTCTGCCCAAGACCTACGTGGGGCTCATCTCTAACCTAGCCTACCCACACTCAGTGTACCCCCTGTATTCAGAGGATGTGAAAGGAGGCCTTTGAAAGAAGCATTGTAGGTGTCTATTTCTGAAGAAAGCAAATCCTCCTACATCTGTGTATAGGTTTTTTATTGACCAGTATAGGTAAAAAAAAATCAAATGAGGGGATGCTATTAGTTTGACAAGTTTGGCAAACACCACTGAATCACATTGTGTTCTGAAGGTTTTCCTCATGCCAAAAAGACTGGATTCAGTTTAGGTGATTTAGGTAATTTATGCAGCAACTGGCTAAGAAGGCAGTTACTTCATTGGTATGTAGGTCATTACAGATATTCTGAGGCTACAATTTTATTTCAGTGTGATGCCTTGAGAAGCTACCCTAGAACAGAGGCTAGACAGTGTTAAAGGAATAAAGCAAGTATTTATTAAAAGGCCTTCAAAGGATACACCTTGGGCAGTACAAGAGCCTGGCTGAGGCTACACTCAAGATGGATGACAGGTTGCATGTTTTCACACTTTTATGTTTTGGTCCATTTACATATTGGGGTTAATTGTCCAATTACAGCTTCAGGTTATGAAGCCCCATCCTCCCAGATTACTCTCCTCATTTAGCTGTTGTTTATACTTTTTGGGCCTGAAGCTGCAATGGTGTCCTTGGTTTTCATGCTGGAAAAGGATTGTTTTGTCAAACCAAACTTTGAAGTGAACTTGCTAACACTTTATATGAAGTTCGGAGTTACAGACCAATGCACTACAGAATGTGGAAAATAGGAAAGTTAAAACCTAAGGCATCAAGAGGACAATTATAAATAGGAATTTAAAGCAGGACTCCTTGGCCTTTGACTTTGGTGGCCAGCTGGGCATAGGAAAATTCACAGAATAGAGCTTGTAGTAATTTCTTTGAAGGAAAAAATCTCTGCTGCCATGATTCTCTACAACACCATTGTCACCTAGAACACCTGGACTGTTTGAGGTGTTTTGATTAGAGAGCAGTTCACTCTGCCACACCAATTAACTACAGTCTCCTGGGAAAGTTTTGGGGAATTGCTGAAACGTGCCATATGCAATACTTTAGAGTTTGAATCTGTATTTTAACATAAGATTATTCCTTAATATCTAAAATAATTATTTTTAATGAAAGCTGAAATATATTGAAATTGTTGAATATATTGAAATTGTTTCAGACACCTATAGAGTGTAGTTTTGTATCAAAGTCTACCTATTAAAGATATTGTAGCTGTAAACAGGAACTGACACATGCCTCAGTAAACACTAAGAGGAAGCTGGGAAAAACTGATAAATATAAATTAGCCATGAAAGTGAAATGTACTGCCTACACAGTGTTACACTTCATATTACATGCTGAAGGGCCACAAAGTACACCATCACCATATGTTTGAAAGCTGCCATGACTCACACAGAATAGGCTGATGAATAACAGTATCTTCCTTCCCCAGTGTGTAACACTGACCAGAAATCTACCCTGTAAATGGTTCCATTGCAGGCAGCAGTTTAATGTGCCCCAAATCCTTGTAATTAACTATGTAACTGTAAAATAGTGCTGCCAGGTTTATCGTGCACCAATGCAGAAAGCACTCTAAATTCCTTTAAAGGAGGGTTCACACATTTGTCATTTCCCATCCCACTCATTTTGCAGCCAAAGGAAGCTGGAATGCTGTGTTAACCATCTTTTTCATTAATTTCACTTCTTTTCTATCTTTTTGAATTTTTGGTTATGAATTCTGTTGGGTAGTGCCCAAAACCAAAGTTCATATTGTAAACAAATGGCACTGTTTTTCTAATTTAGATGTAGACATACAGTAGCACTAAAAGCTGAAATGACGTTAATTACATATGAAATTGAACATTGAGTGTTAAGTGGCTGTTTGATAATACCTATACATTATAGACTCAAGTCAGTAAGTAATAAGCTGCTTTGCTGCTTTTAGAGAAACTGTGAACCTCATGATTTAAAAGTCTGTGATGGAAAAGTGCTCTGCTCAGTGGCAGCTCTTCAGCCACATTGTCCCAGCACCAGCCTGTCTTACTCAGTCCCATGGTACTCAGATTTACAGCTGAGATACTGCAGTAACTTAGACATACCCAGCAAGCCCTCAGGTGTCACACTGAATTTCCTTTTTTTCCTTTTTTCCCAGCAGCAGAAGCAGCACCAGGGGAGAGGCAGCAAACGAATTAATTTTGAGCATCTCTTGTCAATTCAAGTTGCTCTATAATATCCTATGGCAGAACTGATTTTTTTCTTTGAAGTAAGCTGGAATTCTTCCTTGGCACAAATTGGCACCTGTGGCTATTTACTCATATGTCAGCTTAGTATTTTGTTCTGCTATCCATGGTGGAATTTTTCATGAGGCCTGAGGAAGCTGGAGGTTTTCCAGACATGACAGTAAAAGTGAAATGCTATTTTGGTAAATGTGAAAAGAAGATTGATAAATTCAGAAGACGTTTTCTTACATATTCATTGGAACTTAGTTTCCATTTTGTCTTCCATTCTTTTAAAATTTTGAACAAAGAAGTGTTTTCTCCTAAGTATTTATTGTAAAGCTACTAAGGTCAGAACTGACTTGACTTGGTTTGTTGCACAATATTTATGCTATGTCATACCAGCTATTTTCTATATGACATGCCAGGATAATACAATCACTTGGAAAGCAATCAAGACAGTCAGGCTCTTTTGAAATTTGAAATTCATGGATTTTGTCTTCTTAAATAGCCTTAACTACAAAGTCTGTTTTGCAAAACAACACATACCCCCTCTGCTCTCTCCCAAGAATTTAGACTTTTAATTATTAGAGTCATTCCAGAAATTAAAGACTGTAGTTTTTCTGGAACTCTTTAAAAACAGCCAATGTATGCTACACGCCAATCATCATATGAGAATTTTTCCATGTCAAGGATTTCTTACAATTTGTCAACAGGAAGTTCTTTTACAATGAGATATGAATAGTGACCTGAATTTCTTATGATTCTGAAACTTGTGTTTTGCCTGTTAATGTGTTTTGGCTCAGCTGATGAAAGTATCACAGCCAAGTCTGCAGCTGACTCATATCAGTGGGTTCTTTGGAGGCAGCGGTGTGAACAGAGCACTGCTGAATGCCAGAAAGCCTTGACTGGCAGGGGGGCTGCTGGAAACTCATGCCAGACATGGTCCATCACAGTAGCTTCAGGGCTTCTCTGCCTTAGCCGGTGCTAATTGCCTCCTGGCACCCTCAGGAGATGCATACAGACATTTTTGCTGCCTGCTGCTGTCTCAGGCCCTGGTCACAACACACCTGGGACCCCTAAGGATGAGAACCTGCATACACCAGCAAGCAAAATCACTGTGCCTTTCCCTGCAAAATGTAAGAAACTCAATTAAATGGGTATTTGGTTTGAACCACAAGCCATAAACAGAAACCAATGTATGAAATGGACCATGTCTTCAGAGCTTCTAAAACTGATTCTGACTGTAGGTAAGTCACTACACAATAACACTTCTGAGTAAGATCAGACATGAAAAGGGATCATGTATTTTTTTGCCTTTATTATTTCTAGCCGAATGTACTACTCTTGCACTTCCACAGCATCTGCTGTTTGAATGTATCAGTCAAGCAAATCTCACAGTTCTTGGGTAAATCTTAATCCATTAATGAATGCAAAGCCAAGGCACAAAGAAGTGATTTATATAATTATGAATACTAATGAGTATGTACTTCAAGATGATTACATTCCATGCACTTATAAACTCTTCTGAAGACATAAACTGTTAAGAAATTAAGTGAGCTGTGTTTCCCTTAGTAATTTTTTTTTTGAGAAATTAACTTGAATATTCAATTATGGGTTTATTATTCTGTGAATCATTTTACAATGATCAGTGAATATAATTTTTAGTATGAAAATGTTATTTGTGCATATTACAGTTCCAGGCATATATTATCCTTTCATGAAAACATTTCAATCTTCCAGTCTTTATGCAAAAGATTGGCCCGTGGGCTCTGCACAGGATGTAAATTAAGTTCTTGTTTGGATAAATCTGATTACCCTGCAGGGTACCAATCTTGCTTAGTGACAGTGGAAGCTAAAAATTGCAAGCAGGACAGTCCACTTGAAATGGGGCCAGGAAGGGTCAGTTTCTAAATAGCAAATCTGAGGTTTGAACTAGATTTTTAATATTATCCCTAAGAATGTTCAGTTAAACATAAAAGCTGTCTCCTCCATAGCTGCTATTGCTTTTAAATATCATAATGAAATTGAGAACAGCTCTTCTTTTTTTAAGAAGTACAGGTCTTTATTAATCATATGCAAAGATGCTGCAATCACTTTAACCCAGCCTTTAGTCAGTCTGTGGCTTAATTCCCATTTGACACTTCCTCTTACTCCTCTCATACTCTATCAAAATGATTGTTCCAATAGAGAAATTCAGTGAATAGCAAAACCCCACACAGATTTTCAAAACAACACCACCCCAAGTCAGTACAAACTAAAACTATTTGAATATTACCAAAATACTATTGCTTTATTGTGGACTTACTGAGTGCATGAGAAAGACTAAAAAAGCATATGCTGACACTACTGAATATGAAATACTGCTTTTCCTCCTGACAGGATTAGCTAAATACTTAAAAGATAAGAACACTCCCCTGTATCTCTCCTATACTCAGAAAATGTGCACAGAAAAATCACTCTTTGATCTATTTCACTAGCTTCAGTTACTGTAGCAGGCTTTTGTATACATAAAAATTTTATTTTTAGTAGTCTTTGGCATCTCCTTGGCTTTCCTTTGATGTATAAAGCTTTTATGATCAATAATATCTAAAAGCAGCTGGTGTTATTGCAATTGCTCTGAACCAAGGAAAAAACACAACAAAAGTAATGCAACACTGGTGAAAATGATATGGCTTTTGGCTGTTCAGAAAATGTAATTATCTCAGTAAATGCATGTGGTTTTTAGTAATGAGATTCAAAATTTCAGATGGATTATTTTTAATAACATCCTTTCTCAGTGGTTCTATTAGGTATTTTAAATCAGACCTCAACACGTACCTAAGAGATAAATTCCTCACTCCCTCAATAGGTTTTAGATGAAGGCACTCAGCACTCCACACAGAATCCTAATGAATTTGAAGGGGAAAAAGGCTAAATCCAGGCCTGGAGATAGCCTGGGGGCAACACAGCAGTGTCTGAGAGAGGTGTGCTGGGGAGGTCCTTGCAGCTGCTGTCTCATGGAGACAGGGGATGGCGATCCATGTGGCAGCAGTGACACAAAGGGAGATGTGTTGGAAACCACAGAAGTGCCTGAGAATGATCACATGGAAGGTCCTGCTTGGCTGACTCGATCTCCTTCTGTGACAAGATGACCTGTGGAGAGGATGAGGGAAAGGCTGCGGATGTTGCCTTCTAGACTTCAGTAAAGCTTTGAGAGCATTTTCTACAGTATTCTCCTGGAGAAACTGGCTGCCCATGGCTTGGATGCATGCACCCTTCACTGTTAAAAACTGTCTGGATGGCTGAGCCCAGAGTGCTGGTGAATGGTGCTGCATCCATTTAGCATCCAGTCACAAGTAGTGTTCTCTAGGGAGCAGAGTTGGGGCCAGTTCTGTTTAATACCTTTATCAATGACCAGGATAAGGGGATTGAGGACCCCCTCAGTCTGCAGAAGACACCAAGCTGGGCAGGAGTGTGATCTGCTGGAGGGCAGGAGGGCTCTGGCCAGGCTGGATTGATGGGACAAGGCCAGCGGTGAGAGGGTCAACAGGGACAAGCAGAGGTTTTGTCAACAGTGTCTGAACATGAAGCAAGAGTGTGCCCCGGTGGCCAGGGCCAGTGGCATCCTGGCCTCCATCAGGAAGAGTGTGGTCAGCAGGACCAGGACAGCCACCACTCATTCCCCTGTACTCGGCCCTGGTGAGGCCACACCTCAGCTGCTGTGCCCAGTTTGGGGCCCCTCAATCCAGGAAGGACAGGGACGTGCTGGAGTGTAACTGCTCTCTACAACTACCCCAAAGGAAGTTGTAGAGAGGGAAGAGTCTCTTCTCCCAAGTCACAAGCAACAGGATGAGAGGAAACAGCTGCAAGTTGCGCCAGGGGAAGCTTAGATGAGATATGAGGAAAAATTTCTTCACCAGAAGGGTTGTCAGGCAGCCGAACAGGCTGCTTAGGGAGGTGGTTGAGTCACTGTCCCCGGAGGTATTTAAAAGACAAAGCAGCTCGCAGCTTAATCCTGGCATGATCCATTGCATGCTGATATTGTTTTTGGGTGACCAACACTAGAATTACATGCTCAGAAAACAGTTTTAACTGTGAATTTACAGAAGCACAATCCAAACCTTCCATTTGAATTCCCACAGCTCCCCCATGCCAAACAACACAGATCTGCATGATGAGGCACATTAACTCATCTGACATCGAACAGTTTTTTTCCTTGGATTAGTTCGAGTAGTGAATCAATTTCCTGATCTGGTTCAGCAGGCAGACACAAAAATGTCTGTGTTAATGGAAGTGAGCAGCTCAGAAAATGAAAATGCTTTTGATTGACCTCTACCCATTTAAATCATATCTGAAACTACCTTAGGGATGTTATTATACACAGGCTGTCAGAACATAGGGCCATTAACCAGCAGTCCGATGGGGCTCTGATCTCTCCCCTTCTGGGTTATTTTCTTGTATTATCCAATTATTGCTTTATATCAGAAGTACCTATTAAAGTGTGCATTCACATTGTGGTCGAAGCTTATATACTGTAAGACATGATTTACCATAAAGCCCTGAAGAATTATATTACATACAACAGTAGTTTATTTCAAAAATTTATTTTCCTCACCATGGCATTTTGTAATTTTTTAATAAATATATACCCTTTACAGTACTGATGCAGTGTAACATTCACAAATATTTTCAATGTATTGGTTATTATCTCAGCAAACACCATTAATGACTGTTTTCATTTACTAATAACTCAACAGTGTATCAGTAACATTTATTTCATTTTGCAGAGAAATTATTACAGCTGATGGGGGCAAAGCTCTTTTTGCTCCAGCTGAAAAAGTCTGTGAATAAATCATGTCATGTTTAGATACGAAAAGTAGGTCAATAGCTACTGAGATGAAGTTTCCAAAAGCAGAACCTTCCCTACAGCACAGCTTTAGGAAAACACTTCATCTGACAGCATACATCCTTTTTAACAGAATCCTCTTAGTAGGTACTGGATAAAAAAATCATTAAACTGTATATATGGACAGAGAGAAGATAGTGAGCAGTGAGACTTCTTTTAAATTAAAAATACATGGCATAATATTTTAGGACTTCACTTGAACCAAGCTCCTTCCAATTGATGTTACCTACCTGGAGGCCACACAAATAACCCTCAGGAAAGTTTTCAGTGCCTGGGAGAAACTGATGAGAACAGCACATTTTTTGGAAGAAATTAACCAGGAGAAAGCAGTGCATACTTGTAGTAATGTTGTTCTCCATACAGGAGTTACCAGTTTTGTCTTCTACCAAGATAAATGACAGGCAGCACATTTGTTAAATTGCTCAGCAACTAAAACATTTACCAATCATGGATCAGAGGAGCTCTTATCCCATTTCTCTTAATGAAACAAAAATCTAAGAAGATCCTATTGCATTAGCACTTTATATGAAATAATACCTTAAATCTTTATTTAAAATAGCAAATAATTGAAGAGAGGATTATTCTAAAATGATTGTATATATACTCACAAATCAAACTTGTTCCTTCACCAATTTTGTATTACTTATGGATAGCTACTGCCCCAGGCAGGCAACTGCTGCAAAATGAGGCATTTTTGTCTTTATATATTAATATAGTTACTGGAGACATCATTCTGAGACCAGAGTTCAGGTACAGCACACTGAATCTCATATTATTTAGCAGCTATAACTCTATAGTAAAAACAGGACAGTCATTACCCATTCCATCTGACATGAACAAAGAACAGCTTTTAAAAGTTTTCTTGGTTGTGTTCCGGTCGAGAAATATTTTAGATATTCTTGGAATAAAGGATAAAGGAAATCTGCATACTGCTTATAAATTAAGCAGTGTTGACTTTGATTTACATAGTTTAACAAACAAATTCAAGTAATTATTGCATCAACCATTCAGATTTTGAACATTACTATACATCACAAAGTTTATAGCATATAATGTTGCATTCTTCATGGAGCTGTGATTACTGTTCTACATTTTTCTTTCTCCAACGAAGCCACCTCAGAGCTCTCACCAATGCTACTTGTCCCATGAGGAATGTGATCCTAAAGTTACGTCTATACCAATCTCTAGGATTCCAAAGCCAAGAAAATCATCAGCACACAGAACAAGAACAGGGAAAAAATACACAATTATATATATTATATGGCATTGACAAATGACATTTCAGTGATGACCTGCATTTTCTTTTCTTTGTGGTAACACTTTTCCTGCCTAATAAGAGTTAAATAACCTATGAAAAAGTCTATGTGTATATCCACATTCATGGACAGATGACATGTCAATTACAGGCTTGCAACTGTATTTGAGATCAGGTGAGATAAAATAGTTAAAACCATGTCTCATGTTTCAGAAGTAAAGCTGATCACCTAGCTATGTGGACTAACTTCCTGCCAGTGCTCTGCTTCAGGTAAGATTTGTTTGTGTGGATGAAGATGCCTGTGTTGAAAAGGGCAGAGTTGGTCTCATAAAAGGGTAGGAAAAAATAAAATCAAATCACACTTCAAAGGCTAATTGTATAACCCATTTTCTTTACCCATGTTATCTTTCTACTGCAATATCTTTTAAAGATAATGCCTTTAATATTGACAAAGTTTGTTTTTATATCTTTAAGTAACTTAAATTTTATTAATCATGCATGGCTTCTGGAACCAATTCAAATTATTCACAGTATAGTTTGCATCAGCCCTTTTTAACCTCTGAAAACTTGCTTCAAGTTTTTGCCCCTGTTACAAATTAAAATAATATCAAATTTTTATTTTTCTAGTTTCTAACAAGGCTCTCACTCCCATGTTGTAAAATGCTCACAAGAAGCAACAGGATACATAGAATTCTAGAACTAGAACACTGGGATTTAGGTCTTCTCTTGAGATGTCTGGGGCAAACCTTGCATGCACAGATCTAACATAAGCCTGAGATACCAACCTCTCAGTGAGGATAGCAGCCAAATTCACACTGACAGGCAGCACTGAGCTACCCCTTCAAATGTCATGTTAAATAAAAATATCATGCTAACATTGCAACTGTTTCTTTTCCACTTTCACATTTAATTTCCTATATCCTTCTTGAATTTTTTTCCAAAACTAAATTGTATTTCCAGTCTAAGTACCCTGAACTAAATATTCAAGGCATCTATGCACAGTCATTGCATCAATTTTAACTACATTTTAGAAGTTGCAACACTTCAGCTGTCAGTTTTCAGGCCAGCTGGCAATACTGCAAAAGAACATACAGCTAAATGCATAAACAGATTTTTATAAATATGACCCCTCAAAATCAGAGTGCCTGTAAAAAGCTCTGCTGTTTTCTCTTTGAAACTACAACAGTGCAGCTGAAACAACCTGATTTTACAAGCCAGCAGCAAGGAAGGTCATGTTTAAGCACAAAGCATGAATTTTCTTACCCTGAAGATTACTATCCTAAGGTCACTGCAACAATGGCAACTGATAACCAGTTCTAAGATGAACTACTTGCATTTCCACTTACCAATTATAGGCAAAGTATTGACAATCCTTTCACTAAAAGCTATTTCTTACTTTGCATCTTTTCATGCTCTTGCTTTGGATCATGATGAGGTTCCCCCTGCCCCGCCATGGGCAAGATAAGATGTGCATATTAAAATATGTTAGTTAAATTATTCTTACAGGATAGTATTTTATGGTTTATGCACAATGCACACGAAGAAACTTAAGCCACCATTTGTTATAGATCAGTTAGAGTGATGGCAGAATTCTCACTAGCATTATGCCATTAGGAACCCAGTCACACTTGATGCTTTTGAGGCCAATAGCCTCCCAATCCAGTACAGAGAGGAAACTGCAGTTGTGCTTTTTCACATTCAGTGGTCAGTATTCCTGGATTAAGTGCTGTCCCTCTCCACCTTCCCATTCCTCCCTTTTCTAGCTACTTGCAGGGGTATGTGTGTTTGCAAGTCACTTTTCATCCCTTTCAGATCCCCACTCCAGTTTTTCAGTTGTTGTACACATGGTAACACTGAAACAATGCAGGAGTTGCTGTGAAGAGCTGGATGTGGATGTGGGTTTACCAAGCTGTAGCTGAGATTCCACCCAGGATGAGTCAGGTGATCAATTTATGCCTCGCCAAACTCAAAAGCTAATCACTTTTTTCACTAGACACTTGCAAAATAATAGACCCAAGATTATTAAATATTACTCCCATTAAAAGATTTTCCTTTGAGATAAACCACATTTACTTGTCCTTATTTAACAGTCAGCTAGAATCTGTTATAAAGAAATTTCAAGTGGTCTATTTGCATATTTATCAGTTTCAATTAGCAGCATGAAAAGACCCATACCCTATGATAAGAAAATGTGCCTGATCTTGTCTCTTTAAACCTCAGACTTGAGCTTATCTTTCCACTAAAACAATAATAAGCAGCCGAACTCAAATGATAATGCAAATTTATGTCAAATGCTAATAACAGAATTAAAAAAATAATTTTCCAAAATTACAGGGGTTTGTGCTGTTTTACCAATTACAGAAAAAAAATGTTCAGATTTTAAACTTGATCTTATACCATTCACTTAGGCTGTAATAATGGCCAACATAAATACCTTCTACATACCTGTTATACTGCAAATGCTTTTTTAAATTTTTACTTAGAAAGTCCTTGTAAAAATCAGCCATTTCTTCTGCATTCAGTGTTGCTTTTTGACCTGAAAATAGGTTTTGGTGTAACAAAGTCAAGGCAATTCTTTGGATCAAAATACTGGGTTCAGATGCTAGGTCTAACTCCCTGCTCCTACAAGCTTTCTGTGTAACCCTGAACAAGTTAATATGCCTTTATCTTTCAACTTCTTAAAACATACCTAGAGAGCACAGCATATTAAAAATACTGATCATCTCGAAGCTGGGGTAGTTCTTAAACCCCTATTACTTGTGGAAGTGATAAAGTTTATCAGCTCTTAGACTATTTAGGGAACCAGTGAACCCTATGAAAATGTGCATAGATCTAGGAGTAAATATCCTTTGAATAAAATAATTTCTCACAGGTCTGAAGCCTAAACAGTACCAACAAGAGCATTTAGTAACTTAATTTCCCCCCATAAAGCAAATCCATAAATATCGAAAGAACACTATCCACAATTGACATGGTATATTCAGATGTAATTCTTTTTCTATTACTGTTGATAAATTTCAAGTAACTTCAGGCAAAAAATTTTTGTTCTGAGATGTCAGACTTCCAAACAATCTAGCAGGCATTTATTTTGAGAAGAAGCAAATACAAAAAATGATTTTGAATATGTCACTCATAACCAAAATATGGAAGGAAGAGCAGGAAGACCTGTGGCTACAGCACAGACGTCTAATCCTGAAAACCAGCAAACATTCTCAACTCCACCAGGCAATTCCTACACAAACCTTCTGGCACAAAGTGTCCCTAAAATGAAAGTCAAATTTCAATGCCCTAGGGAACATGGCTATGATGAGGGAGATGGAACTGTGATATTCAACTTGTTACTCTTCCAAAATACATTTTAAGTCTCTTGAGATTGATCACAAAAATGTAAATTATTGATTGGTTCTATTTGTCATTATTTAAAAAACAAACATACCACAATGTATTAACATACTATGGGAAAAATTAACCCTAAAACCATTTCAAGGCTGCCAGCTTAATACCCATAGTTAGTTTGTTTCTTCGTACTGGTATCAGCAAAACTGATTCATTACACAGAAAAGTAAGTTTCGTTCCAACTGTTTGCATATATTTTTATTTTTACAAACACTCACAGCTGTATTATAGAATAGCTGACCAAAGGAATGCAAATAAATAAATTTATTTTTAATGGAAGTATGTGGTCACTCTCTTTGACTTCTAGAGTATAAAAGTAAAAAAAAAAAGCAATATAAAATAAGTGGGTTTGAAACAACATAGATCTTAATTTAAATTATTTCTCAAGCACACACTGATCACCAGGATACAAACAGAGAAGAAAAATAATGGTCTGTGACATACAGAACGTAAGAGCAGATGCTTCACTAAACTCAAACAGATCATTATTCTGTGAACAAAGTGTTCAACCTCATACTACAATGCCCAATTCACCATTATTATGAAGGCATTTTGTTTTCATTTTCACACAATGAATTAGAGAGAGAACTATTTTACAACAACTGTGCTCAGGCAGAGATACGCAGATAGCAGCTGCCATCTCCCAGAAGCTGTCTTCCTCTCCCTCAGGGAAAAATATTGCATTCATTGGACACATCATGGACCTGAAGCCAAAGAATGTGAATTTATCCATGCAACCATAACATGCACTTGAGGGAAATGCTCTGTATGTTTATCTCAGCCAGTTCACTGGCTTAGGAGGTGTGAAAGTTAGAGTCCCTTCCTCCTTAGGCTATACAATTATTATATTAGTGGGGAAGGATTTCAGCACATTCCCTCTGGCTGTGGGGAAGGAATTAGAGGGAGAACAGTGCAACAGATGATCGGACCCCCACATGCACATCTCTGAAAAGTGCCTCATCTCTTTTTTTAATCACACTCCCAAAAACACTTCTAAATCATATCCCTAAGATTTGTGACAGAACACAAAGAGCATAAACTAAAAAAATCCAAAGTTAAACAGAATTCAAAATGCATCCTAAACTATTAATAAATATCTCACTAACCTGATTCATCTCTCATTTCCAGACCCTTCGCTTTCAGTCTTGAATAAATAAATTCTTCTTTTTCCTAAAACATGTTTTTTTCCACATTAGAATGGGATGTAGTCAGTCCTTGAAGTTAACTATTGTTTTTAATTACGTAGCAATGTGGTGTTCAACACCCTTTGAAATAACTAGCAATACTCGTTATACCTGCAAGTGTCAACTAAACACTTTTCTCAATCCAGTGAGTTAGTTAAACTGGTCACATAGATCCTGCTACCTGCATGCATTAATTAAGTCATGCCAGTGTCCTACTGATACTTATAAAACTGATTTGTGGAGTAAAGCTACAGCCAAACTTCAGTGTTGTTTGACAGGATTCAAGCTTTCAATTTATAAAACAAAATGGAAATGTGCTGTACTGTGTAACTGAGATTTTGAGCATAGAGAAAAACATCCAGTCTAAAAAATTAAAATTATTTAGATGGAAGCACAATAATAATTTGTCTGTGAGTTTTACAGACCTAAACAGATCTGTGGAATTAAAAATAAAAAACCTTCATTTTTTTTTCTGGGATCTTTGCAAGTTTTGAGAGGATATGATGTTCAACATCATAAACAACAGTGAACCACTGAACTGTTACTATTCTTCCAAAAAATGCCATATTGGTTGGGAGATGCTAAAATCAGGAAAGGGGACAGACTCACTTTAGCCTTGCTGAGATACGCTGCCAGTGAAATGGGACATATCATTTAACCTCATTTAGTCTTGGTAATTACACCAAATTTCTCTCACTTATGACAAGAGAAAAACCAGCCATGAAATAATTTTCAACAGCTGCTCTAGCCACAGACAGGTCTTGCACGTAGGGCAGCGACAACTTTATACTTTCAAGACAGTGCAAGACAGGAAAAGGGCAAATTACTCTATGCTACCAGGCAGCAATAAAACGTGGGATTTTTAGTTTTGTGCATCATTTAAAGAAATGAATGACAAAACTATCATTTCCTCTGTGACCCTGAGAGCATTAACAGCGGGCAGAACTGAGGAAAACTTAGAGAGGCCAAGCCCCCCGGTTTTGGGCAGGCAGGGGGGCGCTGAGCAGCAGCAGCGGCAGCAGCAGGTGCGAGGCGGGGCTCACCTGGCGGAAGGCGCGGTTGTGCCGTGCCCAGAAGCGCTGGTTGCTGGCCTGGGCCTCCTGGCGCGCCTCCCGCAGCCGCCGCTCCAGCGCCGACTCCTCGGGGGGCACGTAGAAGATGACGGGGCGCAGGTTGGAGTGCTTGTCCGGGGGCCCGATCCAGTCGCTGCGCGAGTGCGCGGGGGGACGGAAACCCAGGCCCTGCGAAACACGGACACAACGCGCTATCAGCACTGCTGCAGTCTCAGCTTGGAATTCCCAAACGCCATGGAACCTTAAAGCATGCAAGCAGAGCAAGTTCAGAAATAAAGCGCATTTATTTACTGTGACCAAAACCAATGGTGTATATTTACAATTTACTTTTACTTACAAATGCACTACAGAGAAGATACCTTTAACTCTTTTACCATTGGCATGAATCATGAGGTATTTTTCTAAATCAACTTTTTTTTTTTTTTTTTTTAATCACTGATACTCTGTTAAAAATATTTCATGGACAAAACTAGCAAGTATGCAAGTTTTTAATGGTGCTGATCTCTGCCCTCTGGTGACCAATGCCAGCACCCGAAGGAACAGGATGAAGCTGTGCCAGGGGAAGATTAGGCTGGATGTTAAAGGCTCTTCACCCGGAGGGCTGATGGTCACTGGAACCGACTCCCCAGGGATGGGGTCACGGCCCCAAGCATGACAAGCTCAAGGAACTTTTGGACAACTCTCTCAGACACACGGTGCGATTCTTAGGGCTGTTCCGTGCAAGGCCAGGAACCGGATTTCGGTGATGCTTGTCGGTCCCTTGAAACCCAGCATAATTCTGTGATTCTAAGTTTTCCTCAGCCCGGCGTTCTTCCTGCATCCATGTGTCCATACATATAACCTGGCGTTACCCAACAGCCCGGACCTCAGCGCCCCTCCAAAAACAAGCACCGGCTGGCTCGACAAACACATCCAAAGCCAGAGGCCGCGGGGAACGCGGTTTGCTACCGGCCGCCCCCGCCCCGCGGGCGCTACCGGGGGGCAGCCGGAGCGCTCCCCACCCAGGGCTCCGCGGGGGCGGCGGCCCCCGAGGCTTCCCCCGCGGCCGCTGCCGGCCCCCGCCCGGGTTTACCGCGCTGCCCGGCCGCCCCCCGTGCTC